>CAJNIZ010024091.1:16712-49427 GCA_905231905.1 Symbiodinium pilosum | reverse complement strand
AGGTACTTGGGTGTAGGGTAATAGTAATTATAGCTACAGGTTTTGGGTAAGTATATGATAATTAGGTACTTGGACCCTTAGGGATATATATATATATATTTACAAATTTCTGATCAGCGGCTATTTTGGCGTGGACGGTTCCATGGCAGATTCGGATCTTACGCCGCCCGAAGCCTTGCCCTGTTTTGGGCGCCAAAAGTGTAGAAATTATGGTTGGGCTAAGGTTCCGGGTATCCAAAAGTAAGGTACGTCATGATTTCAAAGCTGCAGCCGGAGGGCATGTGTTCGGTAGTATCAAGGGCAAGCCCATACTCGGTAGCTTCCTTAAGTAGGGGAAGCCCAATATAGACCCCAAAACACAGTAGGTCTCCTTCATGGGGGCCCCCCAAATAGGTACACTTGATTTTGGGAAACTTCCACTTTATGGAATTACTGAACGCCACGGCCTCTTCTGAAAGTTTTGGCGAGGCAGGGCTAATGGATGTACCCAGGGGCTCCTAT
This sequence comes from Symbiodinium pilosum, assembly GCA_905231905.1. Classification (NCBI taxonomy): domain Eukaryota; class Dinophyceae; order Suessiales; family Symbiodiniaceae; genus Symbiodinium; species Symbiodinium pilosum. The sequence continues at coordinate 48,926 of CAJNIZ010024091.1, read as the reverse complement.
ACAGTTCCTTTTCGGGTTTGTTATCATTTTTCCGTGAGGGTTTTGGTACCCAAAAAAGGAACTACATAGGAGGGTCTGGGTAGGGTGATCCCAAACCTCTTCATGTTCCTGCCCGACACCACCAAGCCACCGAACACAGGCAAGCCTGACAAAATCAGCCATGTGTCACTTAGCAAGCCTTGAAACCCAAGCCCAAGGTAACAGTTATAGTCTCCCTTCAGTAGATAGACTATGGCTTTGGGTATATTATAATTATTAAGATCCCCATATACCCCATATTCTATCTACTTAAGCGGGACTATAATTTCAAGTATTACCCTAAACCCTCAACCCTAAACCCTAAACCCCAAGCCCTAAACCCTAAACCCTAAACAGTTCGACCAGGGCCCTCAGCCTCGCAAACTTGACGCTAAAGCCCTTTGTACCTGCTAGCCCTCCGAGCCCCGTAAGGTTTAGGGTTATAGTCCCTCTTAAAAAGATAGACTATGGCTTTGGGCATATTATGATAAGCTCCCCATACACCCCATATTCTATCTACTTAAGGGGTATTATAGCCAGACGGCATAGGGTTTCGGATTTAGTTTAGGTCCTTCTTGGCTTTGAGTCTTTACATTTTTGTCCGCAAGTCCATGTAGCCACTGTTGGGGATGCTAGATGCGGGTTTAGGGTTTGGGGTTTAGGGTTTAGGGTTTAGTGTAGGGGTTCCCCCTGCATACCAGAATAATGCTGGACTGTGCCCCCTAAGCCCTTGATCACTTAGGCGCCAAAGCCTTAAGCCTATACGCTAGGAATCCAAATAGCCCAAAGTACCTGGACTAGGTAAGATAATAGTCCAAACCCCTAAACATGGCCTAAAAGGCGAATATTCTACATACTTTTCGGGTTCGGGTATAGATACTTTTTACAGACTGTAGATTCGAAGAAGGTAGTCTTTGAAGACTTGCTTATAGGTGCCCATGGATAGTTCTTAGAGTGCAACAAAGTATCAAAGACCCAAAATCCTAAACCTACACACCCTAGACCTGAAACCTAACCCTAAACCCTAAAGTCTGTAGACCTCAAGTATGGAACCGGGGTCAGACGCTAGCAGCCCCTGGAAATAATGGAGTGAGTCATTACATGGTTTGGGGTTAATCGTTCAAGGTTTCGGTACAGGGTGTAAGTGTTTAGGGTTTAAGGTCTGGAGTTGATGGCTGACTACAAGGTTTAGGGTTTAGAGTTTAGGGTTTAGAGTTTAGGGTGTAGGGCTTAGGGTTTAGAGTTTAGCGTTTAGAGTTTAGGGTTTAGGGTTTAGAGGGACTGGTATTGTGTGGGGCTCTCGGACCAAGAGCCCGAAGCCCTAATCCCTGAAGCCTGAACCCCAAAACCACAACCTTACGGCCTAACTGTAACCCCAATTACCTACAGTTCTATGGGTCATGCCTAGTAGATTAGCGGGTAAGTACTTCCAAACCGTACGAAAGTGGGGCTACACGCAAGTCCTAAACCCTAAAGCCTCAAATACTCGGTTTAGAACCTATAAACCCCAAATCCTAAACCCCTGAACCCTGCTCCGAAACGCAGATCCTTATCCTATCATCAAGTACACACCCAAAACCTGTACTACAATAACTGATATAACTACTGTAGCACCAAAATCTGAAGTACCCAATCATTGCTTATATACATGGACTCCGAAACCCTAGACCCTAAGCCCTAAACCTAAACCCTATACCCAATTTAGGGCTTAGCATCTACCCCATTATCACTAAGGGTTGAGTACCTAATTACTGGGTACATGGACCCTTTAGGTGCTGGGCAGATGGACCCTTAGGGGTTCAGGGTTTAGGGTTTTAGGGTTTTAGGGTTTAGGGTTTAGGGCCTTAGGGTTTTAGGCTTTTAGGGTTTAGGGCCTTAGGGTTTTAGGGTTTAGGGTTTAGGAGAGATCCACATCTCCAAGCCCAAGGCCAAGGATGATGGGTCGCCACTTTGGGAAGGCCCTCGTCAAAACGCTTAGGTTGGGTACTGCCCCCCCTCAGTAACAGTTGGAGAACAACTATAATATATATATAGCCCTTAATAGGACCCCTAATATAGACTGTTACTGGGGGGGGGGCAGTACCCAACGCTTAGGGTTTTGGAGGGTGTAGGAGTTGGAGTTGTCGTTTCAAGGTTTTGGGGGTGAGTTAGGCCAGAGATGAACTTGCTTCGGGATGGATGGATTCGGGATTCCCTAAGGGTCCAAGGACCCAAATAATAGGGTTTCAGGGCGCAAATAGTATAATATCAAGGGTATTTGGGCCCTAAAACCCTATTATTTGGGTCCTTCCCCTAGGGATTAGTTTGTGCAACCTAGCTCTAAGGACTTCTCTTACATGACACCTATCTAGTCAATGAGCTTTTACTTCATGGAATGGACTCGAGAGGGAAGTCCACGATGCTCACAACAGCTTGCTTTAGCCCTAAACCCTAAACCGCGTTTGTGCCCTTCTGGGGTCTAGGTGACCGCGCCAAGAAGTCCTGGCGAGTAGAAGGAAGCAACGTCGAATGTTCAAAATTGTCCAAATGTAGACCCATGATTAATAAACCGCCTCCCCTGAATAGGGATTATAAAAGGGATCCTAGGACGTCAACATTCATTTTCTAGTCAGCGCCGATGCAATCAACATCTTGGTGTGGTGGTTTCCGACAACCGGGGGCCCCGATGTAGACGCCAAACGATTATAATCCTCGCCCTGGGACTCCCAACCCCCCAAACAGAACCCGTGATTTCGGAAAGCCTAATCGCATTGTTAAGCGATGCTTCAGCTCTGCTATCAAAATTACGTGGGTGGGAAGATTAGTAGAGAAGCCTCAGCAAGTAATTGTTTGCTCTTTCGTAATTCTTACGTAGTTTGAATGTTTTTCTCTTTCCCAAAGGCTGTTTCAGCTACTTAGGCCCCCACAGTACCCTAAACTGCCCAAACCTTATTCCCTTGATCCTGTACATGCCAAAGTTCCTCGAATCTGCTTATCATGGTGGCTCCGAGTTGTTCTTGGGCAGGAAGGCTTTGCTTGCTGGTTGTTAGCGCGGAACGAAGGAAGGAATGGACAATAACATGCAAACTACTGTTTTAGGGTTTGGGGTCTGAAAGGCAAGAATGAAGCACGCAATGGAAGCCAGTATATGATTGGGTTATGGTTGCTGCTATAGGGATCCACTACCAACTCACAATCAGTCAAAGAATGCGCGACATGGAATTTTTTGTTGTGCCACAAGGATGCTAACAACCATTGGAACGTTTGACTCCACAATGCGGACCACGAATGTCGAGGCTCCAGATACTCAGTACATAGCGCCTACAGCCTACAGATGTTGTCTTTAATTCTAAACCAGATATTCAGGCATTTGGAAGCCCTGAGCATATGGGCCGAAAGTACTCCCCACTACACAGCCGCTACGTGGCGGTCATATTGAGCTTATGTGGCGGATTTAGCGATCAAGTGTTTAGGCTCAAACTCTTGCTTTGTGCTAAATTCTTAGGAATTATGGTAGTATCGTGCACCTAGGTGCATCTGCAGTGGGCTGGGTTAGCATGCTGGACGGAAGGTCCACTTTTTCCATACAGCGACGGCAAGGGCAATGACTTCAACATCTCTCTGATGGTGAAGGCACCGCATGGGATCATCAGTGGGCTCTGCAACCCGAAGCATCGAAACCAATAAAGAGACCTTTTGCTGACAACATTGCAGCTCATTTATGCTGTTGGACATGGCAACATCTTTCATGCTTGCTCTGGTGCTCTAGTTTTTTTGGTCAAGGGAAAAGATATCCTGTGTTTCAGGTTCAGGCTACAAGTTTTGCCCAACTTGTTCAAAGCAGCAAACGACAAAATCATCTTTTACAAATCTCCAGAACCGCGGAAAGAAGTTCGCTTGCGGATCTCATGACGGCTGTAGGACAAGGCCCACAAAGACTTTTATTGTAACTTCAGCCCGGAAAAACGACAAACCCTTATCTTGTATAAAAGCTTGCTTAAGCCCTGAACCCCAGGGCAGCGTAAACGCAACTTCAGACCAACAACATGAGATTCTGCCCCTTGCCAAACTCAGGGAAGCCTAGGCCAAAAGCGAGGCATGACGTAACAAACACCGTAAACCCAAACACACCCCAAATCTGGAAGTTGGACTTGAAGTACAACACCCTTGAACCTTCAAAACAACAAACTGCGAGCGCTAGATGGCACTTGCCAAGCCCAAGTGAACCACCACCCTAAAGCATTTAGTAGTTTCCATTTTCTTTTCCATTATCCCTATGTAACCCCGATATACCATAGTAGTTTCCATTTTCTTGTCCATTATCCCTATATAACCCATCCCAAAGCACCCTAAACCCTAAACCCTGAACCCTAAACCCCGAAGCATTTGTGTGTACATTTGCTTCAGATCGATTTTGAAGCCCCGCTTTCAAACCTGGAGCCCTCGATCTTCAAAGAATGACAGCAAGACATCAACGCCTTAAGCGGTGGAATCCTGAACCTAGTAGTTTAGGGCTTAGGGTTTAGGGTTACAACCTTTAGTACCTTTTTTTTGGGAATATATTGGGGTTATATTGGGGTTCTATAGGGATAATGAAAAATAGAATGGAAACTACTATTTTGGGTTATATAGGGTTTATGTTGGTTTATATTAAGAACCTTGATCCCGGAACCCTTGATTCTAAACCTCAGCTCGAGATCCTACTCCTTAAGCCTGTTTGTAGAAGCTTGACAGAACAGTGTTGTCCCTGAACAATCCTTATGTATTTCTGTATAGAGCATCAAACCCAGATCCCTCTCCTTCTTATCTTCTAGGCCCCTACAATATCTGAACCCCGATATGAAACCAGTTTTCCATTTTATTTTCCAGGGTTCTGACCAAAATCGTGCATATACTTATACGTGAAACCTGAACCCTAAACCTGAAAACCCTAAACCCTAAACCCTAAACCCTGAGCTAAATCCTTGGCGCTAAGCCTGCAACTCGAGGGGTACCCAATTTCTCAACGCAGGTTTATGGGTACCCTACTCTATCATGATTCTTGCCCTACCCTTCTAAACCCAAACCCCAAGCCGAATCCCTAAACTCTACACCTAAATCTAGACCTCAACCCCCAAACTCTAACCCGACAATCTAAACCACATAATCCCGAAGTCCTAAACCCTAAGCCTTCCCAATGTCCAGGCAGGCCAAATTCGAGGCCTTGAGGCGCTACAGGTGCAATCCTCTCGCTGCTTTGGCAGCTGGGAGCAAGAAGCTTGCTAAGGTTTGTATGGTTTAGGGCTTTTCGGTCTAGGACTTGGGTTCAGGGTTTTGGGTTTAAGGCTTTGGGCTCACGGTTTGGTGTTCAGGAGCTTCCTACTTCCCTGTGAGGATATAGAAGGTAGATGCCCCCTAAGGGTTCCTAGAAGTTACCCGACAGTAGTAGATGGGATTCTACTTTTTAGATCCTCTCAGGGGTCTGGGTTGTTGGCGTTTGCAGGGTTCAGCGTTTGGGCTTCAAGGTCTAAAACGTAGGGTTTGGATTTTTTGGCTGAGGATGTGGGGTTGGGGAGTTATAGGGTTATGGTTTTGTAAGGTGTACGGTGTAGGGTTAAAGCTTTTGGAGAAATTCATGGGGCTTGTAGCGTGTGGCATTGAGGGCTTTCGGAAGATTAGGGCTGTCACTGGACCCCACAAGTAGGTAAAATACTAGCCCCAAACCCCTAACCATAGCCTAAAAGGCCGTTATTCTTCCTACATTTGTAGTCCCTTAGCCCTTAACCTTATCTTTGGGGCTCAGGCCTAACACCACATTATTATTTGAGTCCCTGGACCCTTACGGATAGATCCCCTTGCAAAAGACTGTGGTCTTTCTACGGCCCCTTTTGGAACCCCGTCTTGGTCTAAGGCAGGGTAGGGTTTAGGGTTAGGGATTTAGGGTTTAGGGTTTAGGGTGAGTAATGAAAGGTTTAGTGCTTTGATGGCTTAGGTTACCAGGGTTGAGGAATTGCTGCTTTGCAGATAGGGCTTAGGGTCTCGGCTTCAGGCATTGATTGGGTGCTTTCGGACCTCTTACACCAGCCAGTCCTCCGGTATACAGTAGGCTGTATAAGTTTGTGCAAGATCGAGTCTGTCCATGATAGAGAGAAGAAAGGTTGGTAAAAGATGAAGTGGGCTATGGTGGGCTGTGCAAGCTGTTGATTGGAAATGATTTCGAGGGTTGGATGGCACAGCTTGAAGTGTTTCACGCCAACTGTGTGATCTGAGGTTAAAGGTAGGCTGTAGTTAGGGTATGACAGCTTTTGTTCTCTGAGGCTTGAGGTATTTGAGTTTGAGGCTTTTCCTTGCTGCCCAGTAGTGCTCAGAGCGTAGATTTCAGGACTGAAGCTTCAGGGCTTGCAGGCGCTTAGTTTGAGGTTCAGGCCTGTTGGTCTGGGAAGCCTCCGTGAAATATTCGAGGACATGGGCAAAACGTGAAAGGGTGCTGCGTGTAAGGTTCGATTCAAGGTGCCTGCCACGGTACGCGGATCAGCCACATCAAACAACGACGGCACTATCTCAGCACTTCACACCTTTTGCGGTCTGCTTAGTTCTGGATATGGGTATAACGTAACTTATGGTGTTTCGTTACTAGAGTACTTTAATTCTAGGTACCCCAGTAGTACCCTTTTTTCCTTTTTATTTGCGTGTCCCCTTATTAACATTGAATATTAGGAAAAAGGTTACAGTTGGCATTATGGGGTTACTGGGGAACCTAGTTTTGGGCGAGCCTCAAAAAACGACTATAGTGTTTTGGGGTCTACATTAGGGTCCCCCCCCAATTTAGGAAAAACTACCATATCACATGAGCCAGAAGCCTAGCACCTCACTTGCAACAGCAGCAGGACTTGCAATAGCATTTTGAGCTGCTCTAGTTGGAATAATGCACTTGCTATCGGCTACCGAATCCAGAGCGCTATAGCTCCTGTACTGTAGCACACCTAACAGCCCGACCTCTGTAAAACCTAAACCCTAAAGCCTAAACCCCAACACTTGCGCACCTGAACCTAGTCTCAGGCAATGTTGTCAACAACGGAGGCACTATCGGGGAGTATGCCGATGGTCAGGGTTTTGGAGTGTAGGGGCATGAGGCTTTGAGGCTTTGAGTTCACACTGTAAGGCAAGCTTGTCTGCTGCGTGGTGGTTGAGGATTTCGGGGTTCAGGGGGTACCCGAACATCCCCGTGTCTCCAATGGGCTCGAGAATATGTCAGGGTGGTTTGGGCCTTAGACTCTAAACGCCAAGCCTAATCCCTAAACCCTAATCCCCAAACCCGAAAAGCCCTAATCCCCAAACCCGAAATCCCTTGATCCCAATTTCTACCTCCCCCCAATTGCCTACAGTTTACCGGCAAATTACACGTTAATTCGTAGGTATAGCCCATAAAACCGTAGGTATTTGGGGTTGCAGGAAAACCGTAAACCCTGTACCTTAAACCCTGTACCCTAAACCCTAAACCCTGAACCCTATAAACCCTAAACCTGAACCCTAAACCCTAAACTCTAAACCCTACACCCTGAATCCTTTACAATTAAACCCCAAATCCGGAGGTTTTGAGGTTTTCTACTCAGGATTCACTGCCAGCCGGAGACCTGACTTCAAACCGCTGCTTGAGGGTCCTCAATGTTGTTAGGGTTTAGGGTTTATTTTGTTTAAAAAATGTGTATGTGTTTCGATCTTTTCCAGCTGGAGGGGGTACGTTTCAGTTTAGGGTTCAGGGTTTAGCATTTAGGGCTTAGGGTACATGACTTAGGATTAAGTTTGCTTGGAGGTTCACGCGGGCTAATACTGAACTACGTGCAATCTCCAAGTAGTGCTTAGGGTTTCAGAGAATCGAATGGAAAAGAAAGGAACATGAAATGGAATTTGGGGTGTTGTTGGGGTTTATAGCGGCTATGTCATGTAGAACCCATAAGAACTACAATTATTATGTGTGTCCCAGATTCTTGTATAAGGAAATTGTTGGGGGTGGGGCTGCAATAAGCCTTAAACTCTTATGTCGAATGCCCTGCACCCTGAGATGGCTATTTCCTGGGAACCCAATACAGTTAGCTATTACCTGGACCCCTAAACTATGTAAAATAATAGCCTTGAAAGGGCTGTTTTTAATGGTTTAGGGCTATTATGTTACATACTCTTGGGGTTTAGGTAGACCCTACAGTAAAGATGAAGGTCTCTGGAGCCCAGCCCTGACTGAACCCTAGATCGTAAGCCTTAAGCCTTAAATCTTACGAGTCCAAGCCCTGATCCCTTAACTCCACAATGCCTAATAGGGTTTAGGGTTTCGGGTCAAGGTTTAGGGTCAGGGTTGAGGGTTTGGGGTTTAGGGTTTTGAAGCCCTAAAGGCAAAAGCCAGTAACAAGCTAACATCTTTATAGCCGCTTAAACCCTACCTAGCCTAACCACCCAAAGGCCTTTGCAAGTTGGAGTTGGCTCCCAGTGGAAAGGAGGACGAGAATTTAGCAGCGCCTTGGAGTTTTGAATTTAAGGATTCAGGATTCAGGTTTCGGGCTTGTATGGAAGGGTTTTGATTCAGGGTTCAGGGTTTAGAGATATGGTTGTGTAGGGGTTACGGCGGGATTTTGTGGGGAGTCTGTTGGGGTTATGCTCAGGCTTGTGGGTTCGTGAGTTCTTCCAGAGATATGTAGAAGTTGCAAGTCTATGCCAACTACTGAACCTTAAATTCTAGATCACGTTTTTTCTTGCTCATGTTTCTTTCTCTACATTTCAGCTTCCGGTTGGATCATTGACCAGACCTAGGCCTGGGATATCCTCCACTTCGTGGTTATTCCTGGGTCCTTGTGCTTCAATCGGTTCATGTGTCCTGCAGTTAAGAATCCTTTTCCGTCTTGCTATCTGCCTCTGTATATTCTGTATATATATATATATGCATACATCTCTCTCTCTCTCTTTCTCTCTCCCCTTCCCTCTAAAACGACGTATTATAATTTCCAAGTCCCAAACTCCATACCCTATTCCCGAAGCCCTGTGCCTTTTGACCTTAATAGCCTCGATCCCGAAGACGTGTGTCGGTATGTTGCTGAGATTGTAAGGCGACCGATGTCACCAGGTCAACTGCTGTGTCAGCAAAACCAGGCTGCCAACGCTTCCATATCCGGATTCCACCAACTGACAGAAGTGGTTGCTTTTGCACCCCCCCACCCCTCCCCAAGAAAACCAGGTAGCACCGAACGTTAGAATGTTTACCCATTCTCCCCTTTATTTTCATGATCGTATACATCATACTCCTGCTCTTATTTTTAGGTCCTTACAGTACATTAACAGGTCTTGGTAGGTTTCGGTGTAGGGTAACCCTAAACCCGACCCCCTAAAACTTAAACCTTAAACCCTAGCCCTAAACCCCTAACCCCTAAACCCTGAAAACCCCAAACCCTAGTGGGGTTAGTCTCCAGACAGGTCACAGACCTCGAAGTGGAGATCTTCTGCGAGGGCAAATGCAGCATCCATGACCAAGTGCTAGGTGCCGCCAGAGTAGCAAAAAAGGGTTTGTGGTTCAGGGATTAGGGTTTTAGGGGTTAGGGTTTTAGGGTTCAGGTTTTAGGGTGTAGGGGTTTAGGGGCTTAGTGTTAAGGGTGTAGGGTTTATGGTTTAGGGTTCAAGGTCCAGGCTTCAGGCTTTGCCAGGGTGCTGTAGAAGCCCTCGTAACATAACATGTCCCAAAACCCTTTTCCCATTTTTTACGGCCCCTACAGTAACGAAACCAACCCTGCATAATCCCCAGACGAAGCGCCATACTTTTCCCATATAGTCCCCCTTAAGTAGATAGAATATGGGGTTTGATTGGGGCTCTTACTATGATATAAGCCATATTCTATCTACTCAGGGGGAAGTATAATCACAGCACATCCCTTGCATTCCTCCCGAAACCTTGAAACCCAAAGCTGTAGAGCACAGACTTTCGCTCTTGCAGGCCGAGTCCGTATTGGGTTTAGGATTTTGGGTTTAGGGCTTAGGGTTTAGGGTTTAGGGTTTTCGGTTTGACTTAGACAGCCTTCCACACTGGATGCTGCTCATAGTAACACCAGAGCTTTCGAGTGACAACCTGTCTGTATTCCTTCAGCGGTCCCTTCGGAACCTTGAGGGGATTCCCGCATGTAGCCACCCTTACGCAAAACCCCTAAACCCTAAACCCTTCAAGCACAAAATGATCCTGGCGGGTTGATAAACGTCGGGCCGCGGAGCCCGATTCCATCATATGAGCTATAGTCTAAACTCCTTAATGGGGGTTATACAGGGGATTATATAGGGGACTACTATAGAGGTTATTCAGGGGGATACTAGGAGTTTAGACAATGGCTCATATTCTGTTCAACTCAAGCATGCCATCAAGTTCTTACTGCTCAAGATCTCCTCAAAACCCTAAACCCTATGTCAGCCTTGGTCTTTAGACGAACCTTGGCCTGAGCCTAATGATACATAACATTCTTTCTGTAATCTTTGTAGATCCCGCGGCTCGTCTTGACATGAGTGCGTAGCAGCTTTATGGGGAGACTCTAGTCTGCAATGCAGAAAAAGATTGTGTCCTGCTTCTGCCTTTACTGCTCTACCCGAAGCATGTTCCCTCCCGTGGGTTCAACCACCAAAACAGCTCTAAGGCCTGAGCCTGAAACCCTAAATCTTAAGTAGAAAACGTTACTTTTGTCATGTTACGTTTTAAGAGTCATCGCCTAGGCTTTGCTGAGACTCTAGACACATTGTGCTCTTTGGGCATAGTAATGTGGGGAAGGCCCTTGGGTGGGGTGGCAAGGCTGCCAGGACTAAAATTTCCACACCCTAAACCCTGCACCCAAAACCCTAATGCCTGAAGCGCGATATGTGAATGATATTCCACTGGTGGTGCGACCAAACAGGATGGGGTTTGGGGCTCACGCTGTCTTTTAGTGGTTAGACCAGGTAAAAAAGGCTTAAGCAATTAGGGTTTAGACTTTTTTGGGGTAGTTAGACCAAGTAAGATCGGTCCTAGAGCTTGGGAGTTTATCAATCCCCTCCCCCAATATCAGCCTCCCCCCTCCCCGCTAATATTAAAGACTCCAAGTATAGTATAATAGACCAGATTATTGGAGCATCTAATATTAGGGGGGGGGAGGGGGGTGGTTAATAATAAGGGGAGGGATTACTCTATTACGTACCAGTATGGGCTATTAGACCCTAAAATTCCCTATTAGTACCTTAGATTAAGGGCCCTTTAAGGTCTAATAGCCCATCCTGGTATGCAAGGCTTACGGGCCGAAAGCCCTCAATTTGTATTTAACCCTCTTATGGAAAACATGTTTTGCGGCACTTCAGTCCACATGTGAGCTATAGTCTAAACTCCTTAAAGGGGGCATATGTAACCGGGAGGTTAACCTTTTCGCTGGAGGCTATTGCAACCAGATTATACCCAAAACCCTCCATGGTAAGCGTTTTGTGCGCATGTCAGTGGGTCGACACATTCACATCCCACCGAGTGTGGTTGCTAAGTTGTCCAATTCTTTGATGAACGGAAGAAGGTGGTCATTTTTTAATCTAGCCTTTGTTTGTTAGGTGGGACAGCTCGTTGCTGGTCTTGACTGCCACAGGTGCCCTGCAATCAGATGATGCTATCGAAGTTGGCTGCTCGGCAGCATTCTCCTTGCTACCCTCTTTCAAATTCTCATGGAACACCCAAAATGGCTCTACAACAACATGGGCCCACCTATCGTTTCATGTTAGTTGCTTGGTCCGGTACGGGTCCAAGGTAGTCGCAATGGACTTTGGTACCAAGAGCCCGACCCCCCCGAAGTTCCAGCCGAACCTGGACTCAAAGTCTTAAAATGGGGGTTTCCCAAAATTAGGTGGTACCATTTGGGGATCCTTATAAGAAAGACTCCAGCATTGTAGGGGGGTATTTCGGGATCTCCCTATTTTGGGAAATGACCAAATGGGCCGCAGGGACGGGCTCTCAGAATTTTCGGTCTCCTCAATATGGAGGATGCTCGATAGCCCCCGCCACTGCTGAGAAATTCCCACGTCCGCAAAAGCATCCCACCAAAACCCTAAACCCAAAGCTCTAACCCCCAAACCCTAAATCCTAAACCCAGGGAAGCGCGTGTACATCCACAAGGAGGGGAGTTCCAAGTTTGGCAACAAGTGCAAGACGGCGACTAGTTTCTGTTGAAGCATTTCCTAAACCCACAAAAATGTGTAGAATAGTGGTCTTTGAGGCGTTTTTTTGTTTTTTTCCATGGGTCTTTGGTTATCTTGTGTTATTCTAACGACTTTTGGGGTCTAGGTTTTGATGTCTTACGATTTTTTAAATTTGACCAGGAAACTTTTGCAGTGCAGCATACATTCTGTTGTCCCCTTCAAGGGGAATTTGCTGTTCTGGGGGTAGATATTTGAAGAGCTGGCAGATTTTGCATCCTGTCAGAGGTTTAGGGCTAAACCCTGAACCCTAATCCCTAAACCCAAAACCGTGAACCCTAAACCGTGAACCCTAAACCCCAAACCCTGAAATCTAGGCCTGAAATATGAGAAGCCTCACACCTTGGATCGACTTCTAGGATCGAAGGCTTGGGTTTCCAGCTTACCTACATCGTCCACGTACCCGACAGTTGAGTATTTGGCATTCGGGTAAAAAAAAGTGTAGTACGGGTGTTAGGGCAGGTATGTGATTATTGTGTATTTGGAGGATAAACATTTGTATTGCACTTACTGTTATATCCCAAGTGCTTAATTATTGGGTACTTAGACCCATAGGGTTAGGTTGCGCTGAACATGTCCTTGGGTTTTTGTCTTCTGCGTTGGTTTCAAGGTTTGGGTCTAGAACAGCTTTGGCAAGGGGGTTACAGGAACCGCAATCTAAACTCCCCAAAGGGTTGTTTATATAGGGGGTTATATACAGGACTACTATGGGGGCTATTAAGGGGATACTAGGAGTTTATATAGACAATGGAGTATTTTTGCTGGGGTTTAGACTATGGCCTACATAAACCAGTGTTTGGCGCACGCGGGGCCTTCCCCAGCCCATCTATAGTACGAAGGCTCAGGGGAGTCCACACACCCCTCAAGCCCAAGGTCCTTGTTGTAGACTCTCACTTACAAGGAGAGACCCCCTAGTTACATATCTATACTTATAAGTCCTCTAACTACAATTTATGGAACTTATAACCATATTTAGCCCAACTTATAACCCAACTTAGAACTAGGGGGCCCCTCCTCGTGGAAACCCTTGGCATCCAGGCACCTGCTCTCATCCCCTTATGTTCCTCGCATGCCTCGGGGTAAGCTATTTCCACTATTGATCCCCTACTCTGTACAGGCCAAACTCTCCCAACAGTGGCTCTGGCTTCAAGGACCCTAAATCCTAAAGCCCAAGCCCTAGGATCATCCATCGATTAACAAAACTAAGGAACCGTACACGATTTCGCGGAATCTGGTGAGGCAGAAGACGATTGGGTTTGGATTTTATCTAATGGGGCAGACCTTTCCTGGAAGGGGACAAGGGTTTATTCTTTGGGGCTTTGCACCCTAGACCCTAAACTCTAAACCCTAGACCCTAAACCCTAGACCCACAAAAGCTTGACGTGGATCGAGCCTACCTGGACACCAAAAGTAGGTAAAAATGATAGCCCAAAACACAAAAGCATAGCCCAAAAGGCCATGATTCTACATACTTTTGGGGGCTTCAGGTAGGCCGGTTTGAGGTGGAAAGAACAAGCCTGCGTTTGTGGCAGAGAGACAGGATGCTAATCTAATGTAAGCTTCGGAGCATGTTGTGACCCGCCCCTTAGGGTTTAGGGTTTAGGGTGTAGGATGGTTTAGGACCCTTAATTGATAAACCCCCTCCTTTTGTAGACCCTTAGCTGATAAACCCCCTCCTTTTAAGGGCCTGAGTATTAGGATCTCTATGAGAACCCCTACTAAGGAAAAAGGGGCTATTAATCGGGGGTCTACATCAGTTCCTTCGGATGTTTGTTTCGATTGTTTGGCCTGCTTTGCTGTGCATTACCCGACAAAATTTGTATGAGGGTGCAGGTACCCAAATACTTGGGTTTTGCGTACCAACAACATTCATATCATGGTATTTGAGGGGTAACACCACGTTCGTTAAACCCCTATATGAGCCCTAAACCCTAAACTCTACATACAGCGGAGGCCTGTCAAGACTTGAACTGCGTGAAGAGGGTGCTGGGTTCGACAGATTGGGGACTGGCATGCCCTGAGATAGTGAAGACAGATCACGCATGATCACGCAGCATTCCATGCAAGTAGCAGTGGGTCAGTAAGGGAACTCGTTTCGGTGTGAGCCTGCCATGCGGTGACTATCCAGGGTCAGCGCTGAGGGAACCTCAGTGAATGCAACGAAGTAGATCACGACGACACCTGCAACATTTGTAGTGAGGGCTATGTCCCCAAAGGGTCCCTGCATCATCTTGCATTTATGAGGTATATGCTTGGGCCCCAAAGGGTTCCCATATCACGACTTTGGGATCCAAATGCATACTATATGCGCTATAGTCTAAAGAGGGTAATATAGGGGCTTATATAGGGGAACATTATAAGGGTCATTAAGGGGGATACTAGGAGTTCAGACTACAGCTCATATAGATATGTGCACGCTTTGGGACCCTCAGTACTGGCGGCCGGGAAGTGTCGCCCAGTGCAGGAACGATCCTTCCGCAGAGGAACGATGCTTCCGCAGAGGATGTATGCCTGCACGGAAAGGTCTTGCAGCCAATGTGTGCTAAACAAACAGGGCTGCTGGAAGGCCGTGGTGAAGCATCATGGCGAAATCCGGCTGGTGCGCAGTCGATCTTTCCTCATCTGGGGTGGCAGAGGACCAGTGGCCCAAGAAGTGGCCCGCGCAGTCTGGATTGCGGTGGAATCCATGTTTTCTTTCCTGGGGGGTTTTGACAGGACTCGCTTAATTCAACCTTCAAGCGTGGCCAAGAGAATCTAGGGACAGCGGATCCGTCACATTCCGTGGGCAAGTGACCCACTTACCCTTATACAGAGTAGTGGTCAGTAGGGAATGCAACCCTGTATTATAGTAGCCCTTATATAAAGACACCCCTAGGTAATCTAGCATTTTCGATTTTCTTGTTAATTCCCTAGCAACAACTCGTAAGTAGACCACAAGAGAGTGCGAGTCCTGCAGAACTTTAAGTCCCTAAACACTAAACCCCAAACCCTAAGCCTTAAGCACGAAACCCTCAACCCTATATACACCTGTTTGCTTAGACAGCAAGCTCCTCTCCGGTATATGTCGGGCTAGCTTCGCAACTTTGACAAACCCGCTCTTTGCATCAACGCCTCGCCGTTGTCATCGCTACGCCCCCTCAAGCTCTTGACCCCAAACCCAACACCACCCCTTACACCCTGAAACCCCTGATCCTGAACCCTAACACCTAAACCGCAAGCCTAAACCCTGAAACCTAAACCCTACACCCTTGAGCCCTGTATTCCAAAGCTTCCACTGCCTTCAGCCTAAGGCCGCCTTGGCCCAAACACTAAATCCATGTTCCGGGGTCAATTTGAACACTAGCCACTTTGACCGCTCAACCCTAAGCTCCTGATCCCAAAGCCCGTGCACCTTCACCCCCTAGGCCTTAAACCCCTAAGGGTTTAGGGTTGAGGGTTATAGGGCCTGGGCCTAGACCCTAACCCTACACCCTTCAACCCCTAAGGCAAAGGGCGGGGGTTGAAAGGTGCAACCTGGACGGCAAGCAGTGCTTGCGGCACTGCTACTTGCCTTTGGGGGTTTTTAGGGTTTGGGGTTGGGTTGAGGCTTTAGGCGGGATTCTTTAAGGAGGACCCTGAAGGTAAATCAGTAGGACCTTGAAGGTAGATCCTCCTTGAGGTCCCCTGCTTAGAAAGCATCCCTGCTATAGCTTACACTACCAAAACCTACCGTTTTTGTAGGTTTCCTAGAAATTCTATCTAAGTGTTTATCCCTAAACCCCTAAACCTCTAAATACATATTGGGGGGGGTCTATTTCCAGATGCTCCCAGGGTTTGGGTAGGAGGGGCTAAGAAAGCTTTAGGGTTTAGGGTTCGGGGTCAGGCATGAGGGCTAAGCCCTAAAGGGTAGTGATTTGGGGACTTTGCCAACAGGTTGGACACGAAACTGTGAGCCACTTCACACACACACACCACGCGAGCGGTAAGATAAGTTCATGAGAGATATTCCAAAAGGAGTACGTAAGACTACATGCTCCATTTGGTTGTACAATTGTGTACAAAGTAGGTTTTCTTGGTTCAGCCATCAATTTACATGACTCAATTGGGCTGGAGTTTGAGGGTTTTTGAACATAAGACCCGTTATATGGTAGTTTCACAAACAAGGCATTCCAATAAGCCTCAACATACTCTACTCTAAGCCTGATTCTGGGGATGCAACTAAGTTTGAGAAAGCCTCAACCCTATATGAGCTATAGTCTAAACTCTTTAAAGGGGGTTTATACAAGGGAATATATAGGGGACTACTATAGGGGTTATTAAGGAGGATACTAGGAGTTTAGACTATAGCGCATTTACATTAACTCCTTGTGGGGAACCTCTATATAAAGCGACCATGATGCCTTTTGGAAACTCACGGTTCAGCGTCCCTGGGGCCTTACTTGCGGTTCGGGGTTTAGGGTAGGACCAGACGTGTGGTGGGAAGATTTCAGGTTTAGGGATTTAAGTTGGGTTTAGGATTCAGGGTCTGAAGGGTTTCGATTTGGCTTGGAGGATCTACGCTTTTGATTTGAGCGCCTGAAAATGGAGATGAAAGGGTTAGGCTGACGTGAAGGATGTCTTTCAGGGCTTCACACACATTCTTTGCCGACCTCAGGAGAGTAACCGAAACACGAAGCTCTTCATCGCCAATCACGCCTACCCCTGGGCCCTTCCTTACCCTCAACCGTACCCCTACGCACCCTACACCCGACAACCCGCTGAGCCCCGAACCTTCAGCCTTAAACCCCAAACACCAGCACCCACCAAAAAGATGCCCCTCATCTCTCACCCATATACTCCAGTCTCTAAGGCCTAGCCCTTTTCATCTCTTATCCCCCCAGATCTGGGGCCTCTAGGGGCTCTGGGAGAGACCCATCCTAAAAAACTCTGTAGGTCATAGGGTTTAGGGTTCAGGGGTTTCGGGTTGGTAATAGGGGGACTACCTTGTTACATAGTGGATATAGACAAAGTCGTTTAGGGTTATGTAGAGTAATGCGATGCGGGGGTCCCTTGTAGATGTCCCTTCTAAGAGCCCGAGAGAGACCCTAAACCCTGAACCCAAAATCCTCTGAGGCTTGAAAACTACCCAGGGAAAGAATATGGGCTGTTGGCATGCAGAGTTGCTTGCTGGCAATTGATCATGAAGGGTTTCACAGGGTTTATAGTAAAGTCTTTCCAGTAACCCCAAGTACCTACAGTGTTAAGGGTCAGACCTATGAAATGAGTGGGTAATTACTTGGGGTTGGGCGGAGCTCGACCTCCTGTAAACCCTAAGCCGTAGGGGTCCGGGCATGACAATTCTGCGTTACTGTTCCCGTGCTGCGTGCGGAGGTTTTTGCTGGAAGCATATCAGGCATATCAGAAATCAGAGAATCATGGCTCCCTTTTTGGAATGCCGCATCGGTAGGATGCGCGTATTTCGTGGGTATGATACGATGTGGGATCTGGTCTTCGGAATCACACTGAACACAATGGGATGTGATGTCTGCACCCAGTAAGATTACATTCCACTGAAGTACCAAGCCGCCGAAACAGGTCTAAGGGTTCAGGGTTTTGGTTGTAACCTGCGGTGAAATCTTGTTACTACTACCCCGGAGAACACTCCTGATCCTTCGTATTGCTTCATAAGATACCTGCACAGCAGAACTGTGCATCTAACTTTAGGGGCCCATGTACCCCAAAGTTAGGGTTTTAAGCGGCAAAAACCATTCAGAAGATAATAGTTGCCACCTAGAAAGCCATCATCTGACTGTTCGCTCAAGCTAGAGTCCCTAAATTACAGGGAAGTGGAATTCAGCAAAGACAGACCGCGCCATTATTTATTTTTAGGACCCTAAGCCCTACATCCTAAACCCTAAAGCCTTGAACTCCCAGGCTAAGTCTGCATTTTGGATGCCTAACCCAGACCCCTTCCCCTTAATAGGGACTATAATGGGTTTAAGGCCCTTGAAAGAATGGGGTTTATTCATCATGGGTCTACAACCCCAAACCCTAAACCCTAAATAGTAGATTCCATGTTCTTTTCCATTATCCCCATATCACCCCACTATACCCCTTTTGGATGCCTACTACCCTAAACCCTAAACCCCTACACCCTTAACCGCTTTGCTCGCCGAGGAACCTCCTCACGGAAGCGCAGTGGAGGAAGGACAGGCGCACGAAAGGTTCAACATGCTCCAGAAGCCAATTGAGCTATAGTCTAAACTCCTTAAAAGGGGGTTATATAGGGGATTATATAGGGGACTACTACAGGGGTTATTAAGGGGGATACTAGGAGTTTAGACAGTAGCTCAATTCAGGGTGTAGGGATTAGGGTTTAGGGTGCAGGGTTTAGGGTTTAGGGTGTGGGGAATAACGGGAAAATTACGTTTATCCCTTATAACTTATAACCCTAGTATAGTAGAGTGGCTTCCATTTTCCTTGACATCCCTATGAAGCTTTCTTCCTCCTTATTACCCCTCCTAAAGAGCCTCCCCCCAACCCCAATTCACCCTAAAACCTAAATACCCTAAGCTAAGCCCTCAACCCTAAGCCCCACACCCTAAACCCTTTACATCTAATCATGCTAGTGGCTTGGGATTTTTGGAGACTGAACTCTCCAACTCCACCTGTTATCTGAACCCCAAAAGGTACATAGAATCATGACATTGTGGTTTACTTTTAGTGTTTTTAGGGCCCGAAAATACGTAGGATATTCGCTGTTGGGGCTCCCTTTAGGGTTAAGGGTTTAGGGGGGTTGGGCCATTATTTTGCTTACTTTTGGGATCCAGGTGGCGTCTTTGTGTTCCGAGATTGAGTTATTCCTTAGGTCAATCCTCACTATAGTAATAGCTCCTTAATATGGGGACTTAATAGGGGCTTAATATACCTACAATAGTCCCTTGTGGTACCCCGTACTGGGTGGGGGATTGACCCAAGTTATATCACGTAGAAGCCGGTCAGGCCCCGCTTAGAACTGCGGTGCGGTTTAGTGTTTAGGATTTACGTGTAGGGTTTAGGGTGAAGGGTTTGCGGTCTAGGGCCAAGATTATATAAGGTTGTTTGGGTTTGGGGTTAAGGTAGGGTTTAGGGTCTAGGGTTAACATAGTGTTGAGGTTTCAGGGTTCAGGATTTAGGGGTAGGGTTTAGTCTTTTTATTTAGAGCCTGGGGCTGAATCCCCACATTCGAGCAAATTGTATTCGTAGACAATGTGCAGGTGCAAGTGCACTGGCGAAGTGATCCCCATGCCTAGGATACGACAAGCATGAAGCACAAGCAGCTGCCATCACTCAAATTACCATGCACCCGGCATTAGGGTATTCAAGACAACACAATTGCATGAAAAGTGCTTGTTTGGGGTTCCATGCTACTCTGAATGGGGGTATCCCCGCATTTTGAATTAAACTTGAAATTCTACACCATCCCCAAACTTTGCAGCCGAAACCACGAAATCACGAATCTGAAGACCTCCAGACAAGCCCCACATTCCCAGGGTTTAGGGTTTAGGGTCCCGCACTAAGTTGCACGACGGGTAGTAGCCAACAAAGTCTATCGCACCCAAAAGACGTTCGTGCCATCCTAGACTCTACCCAGACCCTGCTATGTAGTTCCTTTTGGGTAGTATATTATAGTCCTGTACGATAAAAGAACATGACAGACCCACAAGGGAACTACATGGGAATCATTGGATAAGCCTCTGAATTCAATCTTCAACTCCGGACTGAAAACCCTAGACTGGTAAACTCTTACGCAAACCTCAAAAGCAGATACACCCACTCTTCAACCAACGGTGGATGGAGGAAATCCTGCACCAAACGAAATGGCTTACTTGCTGGAAAGTACCATGGTCTATAGGTGTTGCAAGATTCCCTCCATCAACAGTAAGAACAGGAGTGTGAGAGCTATGTCGTTGGTGGGGCCAAGTATCTGGCTCGAACGTCCCTTGCTCGCACCGCGATAGGGAAAATCCAAAGTAGTATCCAATGGTGTCTTATAAACTACCAGGACCATTGCAGACAACGCTGGTGCATCGCAATGCACCTACCTACACCTTCATAATCCCTTGTGATCCATGAGGTTCAGGGCTTGAGGCTCTGCATGTAATGTATTAGGGGTGTAGGGGCTGAGGGTTAGGCCTTGAAAAAGTGAGGGTTTGTAGGGCTTCAAAGTTTCAGGATCTAAAAATAAAGGGCCAATAAAGGGCTGGGGGGCAACTGAGGCTACAGGCTACATTCCTTGTTTAGCTTAGTTTCCTCCCACGATTCCCAGTGCCTCCCACAAATGTGTACATCACTACTTCCCTTGCCACCTCGCCTATACACAATTTGGGAAGAGGGAGGCTAATCGAAGGGGAACTTACGGGATAGTGTGAGGGGTAGCAGGGTAACCCACCAGTGAAGCAGCATGGCATCAACCAATAGCTATCACTGGATTCTAGCATATGTGCGGATGACAAATGGATCATGGGCTTCCCTGTCATTACCCTAAACCCTGCACCTTAAATCCTAAGCCCTAACTTTTCCAGTAATAAATTATTGCAGCTCATACAGGGGGAAAAATCCCGCATGTGTCCGAAAGCAGCAATATGTGTGTGCTCTTCGGGACTGACTGCGCAGCCCCCCGGGGGAGAATCTACAAATTTAGGGTTTAGGGTTTAGGGTTTAGAGCATCCAGCGCGGCATCAAATCGTGTCATAGGTGAAATGTTATGAATGCCTTGCCTGTTTTCCGAAACCTTTGCCCATCCACATAACACCCTAAACCCCTAAACCCCTAAACCCCTAAACCCTAAACCCTTGATCCCTGCAGGGCCCAAGTCTGAAGTTGCTTTGGCTTGGCACCTGAAGGCCTACAGCCCGATATTTTGGCACTTGGGCGGGTTTAGGGTGTAATTAGGCTACCTTGAACCCTCAACCCTTAACCATGTAGATTCTTCATTCGGGTGCTATGGTTCCTTGTATGGAGTAGGCTTGCATCCTCCTGCTGGTTATAGTGATCGCATGTTTGAATGTAACTTCGCTTGGTTCTACCAACTATACCGATCTCGTGGTCGTCGCTCATGTGTATGATTGTCGCCTAGGGTAGCTCAACTATACAGACATCAGTATGATATTGGTAGTTATTCAGGCCACTACATTTTACTCGCTATACACGCCTGTATAAACTCAGTTTCCACTTCATTTTTCACTTGCTTCTCCACTGTGGCACCCTAAGCGCTAAAGGCCACACACTCGGGACTCATTTATCCCACTACCTTACTCAATCCAGGTTCGCTGGATGGATGGGGGGATCAAAGGATTCCAAGCATAAGCGCGCTGCTCGATCCGCACTTACGGTCCGGAGTTCAGGGTTTATGGGGCTTACCTGAACCCCAAAATGCGTGTAGAACAATTGTCTGTTAGACTTTTTTTATGGGTTTTGGGTTCTAATTTTACCTACTTGTGGGGGTCCAGTGGGCCTAAGGTTCATAGTGAGATCCTAAACCTTAGGCCCCGAAGCCCCAAGGCTTCCTTTTCAAAGCCCTGGACACTCCTAAGAGCCTGGGAGTTTGGGGATGTTGGTCTAGGGTTTAGAGTGTAAGGTTCAGGGTTTAGGGTTCTAGTTTTAGGCTTTGGGGGGGACGGTTTTAGGGTTCGGGATTTAGGTTTAGGGATTAGGGGTTTGGGGCTATTTGCAGTCCCAAGGTTGAGTGTTGGAGGGTTACGGATTCAATGCCAAGGTCCCAGAAAACCCTGAGCTAGTGAAGCGTAAAGCCTACCCCCAGTCCTGTAGTGAATGAGGTTTGAAAAAGTGGGGTCCTCATGAAGGGTCCGTGTAATGCTGTTTGTAGTTTGAGTATAATGGGTCTACAACAACGAGCCGACAACTGCGAAGGTTACGTTGCTGTACCGGAAGTTCAACGCAAAGTTGCTGCCTGCTTGAATTGTGCAAGCGCAAGATTCAACTGGGTTGCCGTCAAGGAACTTATGCTACGCCTCATTATGAGTATACATCACAAATATCACAGCTTATTCCAAGCTCCTGGACAAGAACCCAGTCAATCGGGTTCAGGTTTCAGGGTGTGACAATTGCAGTCCCCTAGGTCATTTCAACGCCCCAGGAAGGTCTTCCCCCCCAAGGCCAGTCACGCGTGCGTCCCAAGAGCATAATCCCTTGTACGTAGGTGATTTTGTTTGTCGTATTTTGTTCCGGCGACCCCGAAAGCAGCGCATCCTAAACTCGTTTTTTGGATGCGAGAGCCGCTATGGCTTTTAACTCACCACTCAGACTCAAAACCGGGCTGCAACAACTGACGTGAAACAGTTAGCTATCGTTTGGGGGAGGGGTGTAGGTGTGGGAGGGCTAATTCCGTACATGACAGAAGAACCTTCGGAATTCGACTTTCAGAACCGCGAATGTGCGGCGCTGTCTTTTGACGCATGATTCATGCGTACTTGACAAGAACATGGTCCCTTGTCACTACCAGTGATTTTGCTTGTCTTGGAGATTCAAAACCAGTTTTTGGATGCACCGGTGTGGCGCCGTGGGCTTCAACGCATGATTCAAAGCCCGCTTCAAACAGCCGTTGAACACATGAGGCAAAGCCGTCTGTTATCGTTTGCGTCTGAAGGGGGAAGTCGGCGCCGGTAGCTACGTACACGACAAAAGATTCCTACAGGGCATGGGAGAAGCTTTGAGGTTATGTAGGGGATTATATAGGGGAGTACTGCAGGGGTTGTTTAGGGGGGATACTAGGAGTTTAGACTATGGCTCATATTACAATTGGACATAACTGGACTCTATCGAGTTGCCTGCCTTTGGAGGTCTTGAGTCATGAAAAAGCCGGAAGGCAAAGAATGCCCCCTAGCAAGGCTTTCCCTACAAGGCCTTTTTTGAGAGCTTGTTTCGGTCACACGTGGTCTCAATCTAATCTACGGCCCTAACTAAGGGCTTGGGGAATCTTGCGGATAGGGACTTAGGAAGATGACCGGCCATGCCAGGGTGCGGGGTCGCGTGCTTTGGGTTTAACGTGTTTCGGCATCGAGCATCGAAGGCAGGAACACCACAAACAACATCATCTTCAACACGGGATTTATAAGTCATTGAGATGGACATCGGGTGGTAGAAAGGCCCTGGAATTAAATTACAAAAGCCTCCACCTTGAATCGTTACTGCGAACCTTCACCCCGTTTGTTGAGGAAGGACGTGAAAGTCCGCGCCGACGTCTACATCTTCCGCACGCGCTCACTAGTAGAAGTCGTGAATGAGGAGCGGTTCTGCCCATGTGAGAGCTTAGTTTCAAGGTTTGGGAGTCACAGTTGAAGGTTCGTCTTGAAGCATTACTTGAACCCCCAAACATGTAGAACAATGGCCTTTTGGGCTGACTGCTAGAGGTTATGGGCTATCATGTTGCCTACTTCCGGGGTCCAGGTATACACACAAAAAGGTCAGGCATCAGAGTGGCTGAGAGTAGAGTCGAGACGCTTTGGCGTGATGAATTTGGGCTTCCTGCGCCCAAAATCTAAGGGTCCAAGTACCGAAGCAGTATGCAACAAAGTACCTAAATGGGAACCCATTTGGGCCCAAATTATTCATTATTGGAGTACTTGGACCCTTAGGGCAAATGCTAAACTTCAATCTCGGAATGAAAGGTTTTTTCGTTTCAGGCTTAGTGTTAGCTGTAAGGGCTGTGATGCCAATAGATGGGGTTTGTGAAGCCGAAAGGGTCCAAGCAGCCAAACTATTATTGGGGGTGGGGGGGTTAGGCCTCAAATGCTATAATCTGAACCGTTCTTGGTACCTAAAACCCTCTGATTGGGTACTTGAGCCTTCAGGTGAATACAGATAAACCCAAACGCTTGTAATATGTGAAGTGTGCCTCTTCAAGGCGTACCCTTAATCCTAATCCCCTAAACCCTTATCCCCTATACCCTTAAACCCTAAACCCGGAGTGCCAGGATCCTATAAATGTCTCGCTGAGGGGTTTGAGCAGTGGTCGGGTTGCTGGGATTACTACCCAGCCTCACTCGGGGCTAGCACGGAATAAGTGAAATATTCCATAGGCATTATATTCTCTTACTCCCTGCAAGAAACCAGTAAGCAGAAACATGTAGAATACTATATAGCTTTTCTGACATGAGTTGGGTTTGGGCTCTTGTTTTTCTCTTCTCTGTGGCTCATGTAGGGTCTAGGCTTCTCTCATGCTGCCTGGGTAATGTAGACCCCTGATTAATAAACCCCCTCCTTTTAAGGGCCTAAATGTTCGGATCCCTATTATAATCCCTATTAATGGAGGGGGTTTATTAATCATGGGTCTACATAAGGTGCACTTTTTTTTACTTCTGACTCTGTCATTCAATGCCAGGCTTCGCACCCCCGAGCAAACCCTAAACCTTAAACCCATCTAAACCCTGGACCATAAACCCATCTAAACCCGAAACCCTAGACCCATCTAAACCTGACACCCTAACCCTTTTGGGGGGTTTTGGCCCGTCCGAAGGCCTTGACCTTCGAACCCTGAGGTCTAAGGCCAGAAGCTCTAATCCTGATTGCTACATCCCTTAAGCCCTGATCCTGAAACCCCAAATGAGCTATAGTCTAAATTCCTCAAAGGTTGTTATAGAGGGCATTTTATAGGGAGCATTATAGGGCTTATTGAGGCGGGGCTACTAGGAGTTAAGACTATAGCTCAAATTCTTAAACCTGTGTACTCCATGGCCCTACACTTGCCTCCAAGCCCTAAACCCTTAATTATAGTAGTTTCCATTTTATTTTCCATTATCCCAATATAACCCCTATATAACCCCTATATATACCCCTATATATATATATACCCCTATCTTAACCTTAAAGCTCTTGGCCCCGAAAGGACGAAGAGACTGAGAGCGACGACGAGTCTAAGTCTTTCCTGGCTAGGAAGTTGGATTCGGTCCTATGGCTGGCAATATGTTGAGGGTTTAGGGTTTCGGGTTTAGGGTTCAGGGTTTAGGGTGGGGTTTCCTAAAATTAGGGGGTACCTTTTCGGGGGTCCAAAGAATAAGGATTATAGTGTGTTGGGGGTTTAAGTTGGGTCCCCCTATTTCGGGAAACTACCATGTAGCGGTTTGGTTCAGGGGTTAGGGACTTGGGGTTCAGGGATTTCGGGGTTTAGGGTCTCAGGGTCTAGGGGTTTAGGTTTGGAAGTTTAGGAGTTAGAGTATGGGGGTTTAGGAGTTGAGGGCTCAGTGCCCGCAGCCGCAGGGTGCTCTTTGCAGACCTGTACGTTAGCAAATGTATTTGAAGTACCAGGACCCTCCTAGTGCCCTTAATTGGGGATATATGGCCCCAAATAGTGGGTACTTAGGCCCTAATAGAGGGTAGGAGGAGGGTCTAGGTAGAAAGTTTACTGCGGTGTCGCGGAGGCTGTTTGTAGAGTTTTTTTTATGGGATGTCCTATTGGGGGGAGGACCGCGAATCAAAACATAGGTTGCGTAAGTTTACTTAACACCTTTTTGGTGAGTGTGCGCACTAGCGTGCAGAAGTCTTCTACGGGAGCATCCCAAAACATACCTCTGAGCGTCAGAAAGACTTTCAACACTTCTTCGAAACTTTTGTTGTTCCTTTTGCACTTTGTACTCTTACCCTCAGGCACCCCCATAAAAGGAATCCTTCTACAGTTTACTAATGTCATGCGGGGTTTTCAGTAGCAACAGTGGGCAGACAGGTGATATGGAAATCTGAGGCTTTCGGCGGAGTAAGCAAAGCCCTGGAACCTTGGCTACAGCTGAAGAGCGTAGCACTTACGGTGAGAAGGCTTTGTTGATGGGCTTAGGGCATTGAACCTTGAAAGCGACAAGTTAGGATTTCAGCATTGAGGGTTGTGGAGCCCAAGGTTAAAGAACACTTGGTCCAGATGCCGGTGCTACTGTTGATCCTATTGATACCAAAGATCCTGCATGACCTTGGCATATATATATATACAGAGATCTACTATCGTACAATACCTCCCAAGCTTGGGGTGCTCAGGGCCATGCAGGAGTTTTAGTACCAACAGTAGGGTTTAGGCCATGTGTGCCCGGGAAGGAGGATCATCATGGGTTCAGGGTTTAGAATTTCAGGTTCACGGTCTAGAGTTTAGGGTTACATGTGGGTTTTCGTGGCTTCCGGTTGGTGGTTGGTTGAAAGCTTCGGGCGTAACGCTCTGCAGAAAGAGTCTAGGGTTGGGCCTGTAGCACCAGTCTTCAACGAGAAGCTAGCGTCTTCGAAAATGGAGGTAGCAGGCCGATTCGTCGCATGTGATGCTGTGCCCATTAAACTGCTCAGGCCAACAGAAGCACACAAGCACAAGCAATTTGGTACGAGACCGATGTCGAAGATCAACCGGTCAATTATGTTGTTTTCGATCCCCTTTGTTTTGGTTACATGTTGGGTCTGTTGGTTGGCGTTTTCTAGAAAGTCCTTGGATCTGCAGAGCCAGCTGCATAAGCTTTGACAAGTTCCGTGGACATTCACGGTCTAAGTCACGGATATCCATGCAAAAAAGCGTGTCCTTCCTGGCCTTTCCTTCGTTTTGACTCATCGGCTTTTTTCTTCAACCAAGGTCTCGGTCTAGTCGCGGATATCCATGCAAAAAAGCTTGTCTTATGAGCTTGGATCCTTCTCTCGAGAGCTTCTGGTAAAGCCAATCAGTAGCTTTGATTACATTTTCCAGTATCCCAATAGAACCCCAACATATAGCCTTAAACCCTACCCTCCCCCCCAATATAACCCTAATATTACCCCAATGGTGATAAGCGTGTGTTGCTTTCGCTGTGGGAACTTCAACCTTGGAATTTCAATTTTGCGGTGTGCCCAGAAGCTTCAAAATGCCGAAAACAGACCAGGAGCCTTTAAAGGGACAGGATTTGCAGATCCCTGAAGATCTTTTGGGAACCTGTCCCTCCAGCCTAAAAACACGTGTGTTGTAGGTTATCCGCTGTTTTTGTCCATCTCCATTTCCCTGAATCTGGAGCACACGCGCTAGGGAACAAAAAACAACATCTTGGATCTTTTTGGCGGCTTACCCTAATCCCTACATGTTGAGTGTAGACCAGAGCTCTCCAGATATAACTATAGTGCACAACAGTATAAGATCCCAAAAAATCTTGTTTTAGGTATTTATTAGGCCCTTACATTTCCATGTGATGTTCCATGTTCTTTTCCATATGATTCTCCATCCGACAACCATATCACCCCACAACCCTTTAGCCCGAATCTTCCGCTGCGCATCCCTGTGATAAGAACATCATCGCACACCCCACCTCTGCGACGAAAACGCAAGAAGAGCTGATCAAGAAGTGACCCCAAGCGAGTAGTACCCTAAAGGTCCAACAGAAGTATTTACCTGGATCCCAAGAAAATGTAAAATGTATACCAAATTCTCTTGAAGTAGCCCAAGAGACCGTTACTGTGTATGCTTCTGAGGTTCAGGTAATCGTCACGTGCCTAGGACCTACCATTCCCTAACTGCCCAGGTACGTAGGTACGTGGTAGTTGGAGTTTCTTTGGGGCTCTTAAGCAGGCTTATTTCGGGATTTGTGGAACGTGTAGGGATTGAAGGTTTCCTGGGGTCCGCAGTTGAGGGTGGAGGGTTGAGTAGCTACTCTATGAGAAATTGTGGTTCTACAGTCCCTAGTATAGGGCAGGAAGATATGTGTTGTAGGTTTGTGTAAGGAGGATATGGTTCAACAGCATGATTAGTACTTAGGACTTTGGATTTAAGAGTCCCTGGCCTTGATGCCTTTGGACACTTACGGTTATATGATGATTCACGCAGCACTATGTCCTGCTGCTAAAGTATTGTTCTCATTATACAAGAAATGAAAGATAACTAGGGACCTCGTGAGACCCCTGATCCCATTACCTTGTATACTTGCAGGTTCGTGGGATTTAGTATCTCCTTATGACTGGGGCTAAAATCCTATTTACATTGTAGGTAACCCCTACAGTTTCGAATCCTTATTAAGTCGCAGGATCCTCCAAGTACCTTCTATTGGTGCTCATATACCCCGTATATGCCCAAGTGGTGACCATACTACCCCCAATCAGCTACAGAAGGGTCCTTACTAAAGGACCCCGCTAAAGTCCTAGGTTTGCAAATTCTGCAGGGGCTTATGTAGCCGTCATAATCCCAGTTAGCAAGAGCTTGAGTTTTGACAAGCGCACACTCGCTTTGGATTTTGTCACAACGAGGATTTCTCCGAAAGTGGTGCAGCACGCCGGCACGCCTCATAATATCGAAGCCTCTATAATTATAGTGAGGATCTTACTATACATGGCAGTTTCCGAATATTCAGGGCCCTTTTTTGGAAGTACGGAGTGTAAGGATGACATAATTTGGGGTCTGTATTTGGGGCCCAGTATTCATGGAAACCATTTGGGTTTCTCCATGTTGGGAACCGTAACTTAAACTCGGACGGACTATTTCTGTGTGTCCTTGATTGACATCACAATGGTCACGTATTGCAGCAGCCCCTTAAATGTTCGGCGTCTCCTTTCGCAGGTACAAATTCAATCTGCAGCCAAAGAAAGCCGAGAATGGGACCGCCTGCGCCTCAATGCAAGGGTTCAATCATCCAAAACAGGCGCCCAAGTAATCACCAATATTCTAGTCGTGAACTCCCTGTATAAGCACGCCATCGGGGAACTTGAGTAGACTTCCGGATGATAGTGGGAATTATTCAGGTCCCTGCAGCAGATGTCTTGTGTTTTGGGCCCACAAAAGGGGTTCCTCCGTAGATACTTCGGACCAAGAATCCGAAACCCTGAGCTCTAAAACCTAAACGCTGAACCCTCAACCCTAAAGCCTAAACCTTAAAGCCTAAACCCTAAATCTTAAACCCTAAACCTCAAATCCTAAACCCTAAACGGGCACATGGGCCCCAGGGTACTCGGGCTCCGAGATCCATGAAGGCAATGAGGTGTGGGTTTTATGGTTTGGAAGGCCCACGTTCTTGAGGTGCCTTACTTACTGAATATGGGGGGGGTTCCCAAAATTAGGTTACCATTTTGGGGGTCCTACTAATAAGAATAATAGTACTTTGGGGTCCCCCCATTTTGGGAAGCTACCATATAATCTCTATAGAATCCCTATACCATATCTTCCTTCCTTACTAACTCCCAGCAAGCTTAGGGTCTGTGGCTTTGTGATTTAAGGTTTGCGCCCTTCAAAGGCTTCCACGGCTCAACTGGTGCTTCAAAAGCTTAGCCGAGCTCTCCCGTTTTCTTGCGCGACGTGGGGTGGGTGAGTGTCTGAGATCGGCTATACTCATAAACCCTAAATCCTAAGCCCTAAACCCAACCCCTAAACTCCTAAACCCCTAATCCCTACTCCTTATCCCTAAGCCCGGCAGTGGGTTCCGGAGAAAGATGCAACAGGCGATGCATCTGCAGCTCAACAACACGAACCTTGCGCCATAGCCAACTCTACCCAAACACCCATTAAAGTTTAGGGTGTGGGCTTTAGGGTTTAGGGTTCAGGGTTTAGGGTTTAGCAATAGTA
The DNA here is from genome assembly GCA_905231905.1 of Symbiodinium pilosum. Taxonomy (NCBI): domain Eukaryota; class Dinophyceae; order Suessiales; family Symbiodiniaceae; genus Symbiodinium; species Symbiodinium pilosum. Next base: position 19,231 of record CAJNIZ010024091.1, on the reverse strand, counting down.
GCCCTCAACCCCTAAAACAAAAGGGGGTAATTCTACATACTTTAGGGGTCCAGGTGAACTCTAGGCCTAGATGATCCATTGTCAATACTAAGGTCTTCAGTGTACGGACCATTTGAGGGTGGACACAGGGGTCCTTTTGGTAGTTTAGTATAGTCTCTGCAATATTCCCAAGTAGGGAATTCATGCACATGAATTATATCGGAAATACTGACTCTAGCTCCTCATAGTAAGAAGTATAATCTATTGGAGTACCCCTATGTATGGAAACTACCAAATCCCTAAGCCTCTGTAAACACCATAATCCCTAAATCCGTTCCCCAGGGCAATCTAAACCCCAACCCGAGTGCAAGCCAGAATCCCCAATCTGGAATACCGTGTGCAGGTAGTGAAACGCTAAACCCCTACCTAAACCCCAAAAAAGTATGTAAAATAATAGCCCTAAAGCAATAAAAAAACAGCCCTAAAGGCCATTATTTTACATACTTTCAGGGTTCAGGTAACCATAAACGCAGGTAGTGGGCTATGAGCTCGTGACTTGCAGCCAGTTCACCTGGAACGAGGAGACCCAGGAGCATGGTTTATGTTTTAGGGTTTAGGGTTTAGGGGTTTAGGGTTTACCTGGACCTCAAAAGTATGTAAAGTAATGGCCCTTATGGCCATTATGGGTTTAGGGCTAGTATTTTACATACTTTTGGGGTGAAGGTAGGGTGGAATGAATTGCCTTTTGGACCATTTTCAGTGGGTTTGGACCGTTATTCAACTTACTTGGGGGGAGGTAGGCATGTTGTCGCAAGCATCAAAGTCGGGTTTCCATGAAGGGGGGGGCCCAACTTGGTCCCAGACATACTACATGTACTACACCCCTACTAGGGAACCCTTCATGCAAGGTTTGGAAACCCCGAAATCTTCAAGGGGAAGCCAAGCATTTGCTGGCTTAGGATACTGTACATGTTCCCAGCCCTTCCAAATACCCATAATGATAGCCGATATACTCATTGTTTTGTGGTTAAACAGGCTATTATTTCAAGGGTTTCAGGCTTGAACCCCAAGGATTGTATCCCTGGGTTTTGGGATCCCTTGAGGCTCCCCTAGGGGGCCATATAAGGGCTATATTAAGGCCATATTGGGGAAACTTTTAGGGGTACGACCTTACTTAGGGGTACAACCCTGGAACCCTTGATTATTCCGGGTATTTAGGAGGTTTATGTTTCTGGAGCTTAGGAGTCCAGCCCAACCTACCCATTGCCTCCAATACCTGAACCCCCCTGCCCCCTAACAAAAAAATGTGTAGAATGATGGCCTTTTGGTCTATTCTTAGGGTTTTGGCTCATTATCTTACATATTTTTGGAGGTCCAGGTGCATTTTATTTAAATCTGAGTCGCTGGCCTTCCAAACCCTCCTGCTCTGAGGGGTGCCTTTCTTTTTGTTTATTCGGTAACTAGGGCGATGACAAGCTAAGAACCAAACATTTCTGGACGGTTGCAGCTTATGCCTGGGTGGTAAGCCTACCTAAGCCCCAAAAGTTTGCAAAATAATCAACCAAAACCTTTAAAAATGGACCAAAGTGTTTTTTGCTACATACTTTTGGGGTTCAGGTAGTTCCAAAGCATGCTGTCCAGAGGACTACGACCTTCCGCCTCTGAAGAAATGCCAGAAGATCCGGATTGTAAACCTCGAGCTACTGGTGCCTCGGCAGTTTGGACTATGGGTGAACTAGGGTTGGAACCATGGGGATAATCAGAAGGTTGGGGTAATGGAAAATAGAATGGAAGCTACTATAGTATAATGAGGTCATATAGGGATAATGGAAAACAAGATGGAAGCTACTATATTATATTATTGGCCCTTAAAACCTAGGATTTTACATACTCAACTAGGCTGCGAGTTCTTTCTGCTGTCCTTTCACAACGGCTATAACAAGCAGGCAGAATGCGAGCCAATTTCGGCAGATGCCCTGATGGTAATTGCATTCTTGTTGTTGAAGTATGAGACTGCTTGTTGCTTATAACGCTGGTCCACGCTGAACTGGTAGCCAGTTCTGTTCCGAGATGCTGAATGAAGTATACTGCTTTGCTTTCCTTGTCAGTAGGACTGCACAGTCCTTCACGCAACTTTAACCCTTGTAGAGTTTGCCTTGTTCAGCAGTGCCTCTTGCATACCCTACTGTAACATTCCAAGGTCTCAATCCCTATGTATCATCCCCATGCATCGCCATATCCCACCATAATCCCTGTGGTTGCACCACCTCTGCTTGCAGCTGTCCTATCCGTGAGACTGTTGTCATGGTGCAAATATCTTTGTACGGCATTCTGTCCTTAAAAACATCTAACCCTAAGGGTCCAAGGACCCAAATAATAGGGTTTTAGGGCCCAAATACTATAATATCAATGGTATTTGGGCCCTAGAACCCTATTATTTGGGTCCTTGGACCCTCAGGGAACAAAATCCTCATAATACTTCGAATAATTCATTCCAGCATTCCCTCCTGGCAGAACCTAAGCCCCCCGACTGAAACACA
>CAJNIZ010024080.1:52786-72054 GCA_905231905.1 Symbiodinium pilosum | reverse complement strand
TACCTGCACCGCAAAAGTATGTAGAATACTAGCCTTTTTGGGCTACGTTTAGGGGTTTAAGGCTTTTGCTGTACCTACGTTTGGGGTTGATGTATAGCTCAACTTTACAAGTACCAAGGAACGTTCAAAGGCTTAGGGATCTAGATCTTGACAAAGCTCCATCAGAGTCTACTGAAATATAAATGCCGTATTGGCATTCACATTTTTTAGCGCGTGGTATTGCTTCTTACCCTAAGCATCGAGATCACCTAAAAATCCTTACATAGTATGGTCTTTGGGCCCAAATTCTTTCAACTATGAATCCTTAGATGCTTAGGCTTAAACATTGGGGAGCTTAAACATTGGGGAACCAGTATTCTCCGAGTGCAGCCGCGGATTCCGTGAGGCACAAGTGTAAGTTGGGACCCTAGCCTCAGGATCCAAGCACCCGATACCTGTGGCTCCACTTATAGTCCCCCTTAAGTACATAGAATATGGGGTATATGGGGATCTTATTCAAATATATACCCAAAGCCATATTCTATCTACTTAAGTTATTCCCCAAACCCTAAACCCTTAATAGTAGTTTCCATTTTCTTTTCCATTATCCCTATATCTACAGCCAAACAACATAGTTTAAGCCCTAAGTTACCAGGCATGGATCCCTGAACTGTAAGGGAACCGAGCCGCAGGCAAAGAAGTTTCTCCCCTCAGGCCCGGCCTAAAACTACTAAAGCCCTAAACCCTAAACTCTACACCCTAAACTCAAGTTCTTGGGTGGACTTAAAGGCGCAGATTGTGCGGTCCATTTTTGAGGTCACCAGGTCGCTGTGCTTCTTGCAAAAAGGATAGAAATGGACGGGAGGTTCTCGAAGTTTTGGAGGTACGCTTTGGGTGTTTAGGGCTTAGGGTTCCCCAAAATTTCGGGGTACCAGAATTATGGCATGTTGGGGTCTATCTTGGGATCCCCCTATTTAAGAACACTGCCAAATCATACTTTGCCGATGATTCGTCTCCCGCCTTTCAGTAAGTGTAGAACAGAGACTAGAGTTCGCAGTGACCTAAATAGAAAACTAAAGAGCTATGTAACCATATAGCATATTATGGGCATATTATGGGTAATAATATCATGGTACATGGATTATGGGAATCTAGAACTCAAAACCCATTATTTCAAGGAACTGGAACCCTGGGAAAGACTTAGTGTGACTGTGAGCGTTTGCCCGGTCACTGCTGCATGCTGGCTACTCAAGACCTTTGGAGGATGACCCTAAACCCTGGATCCTAAACCCTATAAACCCTAAACCCTAGAAACCCTAAACCCTATAAACCCTAAACCCTATAAACCCTAAATCCCCAGGATGAAGTTCCAATACATGAAGCCCCACACCTTGGAGCCTTCGCTGAGCTGAACTACTGTAGTAGTGACAATATTAGGGTTATATTGGGGTTATATGGGGGTTATATTGGGGGTTATATTAGGGGTTATATGGGGGTAGAGTGTGGGAACGGGACTCATGGAACATGCCCTAAATCCAAACCTCCCTCGGAGCCAGAGAAATTCTCCCAAAATCGGCTCAGCCGCAGTGTGCAGTTCTGCGCGCACATCGGGCACGTGCGTCCAATCTGAGGCTGAATGGACGCTGTAGGTTTCGTTCTTGTTCTTGGGTCCATGCTCACTGCTTGCGACTCCCGGCTACAGGTTACGCAGTGATACCACTGACCTCTGCTCAGCCTGAACCATGAACCCTGGACCCTAAACCCAAACCCTGAACCCTAAACCCTACTTAAGCCTGAGTTCGACGCAGTGTCGCCCCCAAGCTACCACAAAAAACGCATAGCTGCCAAGTTGTACATGATAACGCTGTACTTAACTTTCTGGGGGGTAGTAAGGAAAATAGGGTTTAGGGTTCAGGGTTTGGGGGTAGGGGCTTAGGGTTTGGGGCTTTTGGTTTCAGGGTTTACGGGTCAGTAGAGACTAAGGGAATGTATTGCACAGGGAGAATATAGCGAGTCTATTCCCTTATTCCCTACTCCCCCCCAGTAAGTTATGGACAAACGAACTAAATAAGACTCGAAAGTGGTTTAGTATTTAGGGTTTACGGCTACACCTCAAAGGAACAGGGTCCACAGTACAGGTAACTGGGCTTCTAGTTCTAGGGTTAATCACATGTTAAAGTGACTTGGACACCCGGCTTCATGAATTGGATGTAGACGCCAGGTACTCAAGCCTTGATTCTAGTACGAATCTACTAGGAGTACACTTGCCCGGGTCCTTACAGTCCTGTTTTATGACTACTGTATTCTTGGGGGTTCCTGTTTTGGGTCACCATTAAAAAGAATTCCTGTGATGCCTAGGTTCGGGCCAGTATAGCGTCTGTCTGATCCCTCTGGGGTTGGCCATGCTTGCTCACACGGTGGCTGATTCTGAAAGACATTTTTTGGGGGGGATGAAGCTTGATACTTTCCCGCGTCATTAGTTTTATATGCTGACACTGGGTCCGCGGGGTTTCAGGGAAGATGGGACCCGTACACCCAATAGCTGTCTCTGGTAAAACTGCATCCATTCACCTAGAAACTACCCCTTGTTGGATATTTACCTGGTAATTAGTTGTGGGATCCATGGACATCGTATTCAATTCCGGGGAACAATGGGATCCACGTTGTGGAAAGCCCATCTGAATAGCGCTTCCTGGTGGCTGAGCCCAGTAAGACATTTTTCCTCTTCCAAAAAAAAACATGCTACAAAGGAGATGTAGAATCTCACTCTATATGAGCCATAGTCCAAACTCCTAGTATCCCCCTTCATAACACCTGTAACAGTCCCCTATATAATCCCCTATATAACCCCCTTTTGGGAGTTTAGACTATGGCTCATATTGTGGACTATAATGCTTGCAGCTTCTTGGGACCTCGTAACTACTTGCAATTGGGCTTATAACCCGTCTTGAAATATGAACAGGGTAATAAGCTCAGTTCTGAGTATCTACAGAAGTCCACTGCACCTTCAAGTACTTCCGTGCATACTCCGCAAACCCTGTCTCCATGTCGTTTTTCGTATTCCCTACACACTCCGTACCTAGCCTATATCATCCATATACACCCTCTACATATACCCTACATGCCCCATATAATCTCTATACACTCCGTACATGCCGTATACACTCCTTACATACCCGCTTACCCTACACCCTACACCTTAAACCCTAAACCCTACATACAAAAACCTGGCTTTAAACCCCAAACCCTACATACAAAAACATGGCCTTAAACCCTAAACCCTACATACAAAACATGGCCTCAAACCCTTTACCCTACACTCGTGTGAACGGGCGGCCTCGCCATTCCCCGCACGGTAGTGGCCATCGGGGCAGCCTCATTGCGTTGTCAGGTGAATCAGATGAAGGGTTTAGGCTACGGGGATTATAGGGATTATATATAAGGTTTAGGGTTTAGGGTTATGGGGCTTAGGGTTTTGGTGTTTAGGGTTTAGGGTGTAGGGCTTAGGGGTATCGGGATTATAGGGTATATATTGGGGCTATATGGGGCAATGGAAAAGATTCAAGGTTTATGGTTTAAGGGTCCAGGTGTAGGGTTTGGGGCTTGACAATGCGCAACAGTCCTCTGGTGACCATACGTGAGGGTTGCCCCAAGTCAGGGATCCCACTAGTAAAGCTTATAGTATTGGGGGGTCTATATTGGGGTCTCGGTATTACGGAAACTACCACATCCAGACGCACCTAAGGCTGTAGAGGAGACCCTAAACTCTAAACCCTAAACCCTAAATACCCTAAACCCTAAACCCTAAAAACCCTAAACCCTAAACCCCAAACTGTGTAGGTTCCATGTTTAACGGCTGCCTCGCTGTAAGTTGGGTTGCAAGTCGGAAGGGGCATCGGTATGGTCCTAAGTTCCAAGTTCTATACATAGATGCACACGGTTTAGGGTTTAGGATTTAGGGTTTTTAGGGTTTAGGGTTCAGGGTTTAGGATTTAGGGTCTAGGGTTTAGGGAGCCAGGGGGCACCACCCTGTATGACTGTAAAAGGATATCTTGGGGGACTCTCATCTTGAAAAAATTGCCATGGATTGGGCACAAGGTACCCAAAAGCCAGGCCCGTTGCTGTACAGGGCACCCTGAATTTGGCACACATGCCCACGAAGCCCTAAACCCAAAACCTAAACCCTAAACCTTAAAACCCTCAAACCCTAAAACCCTAAAACTGTAAACCCTTCACCCTAAAGCCTACACCCTTAAGCCGCTTCGCGAAGCAGTCTCTGACTAGCAAGCTAGTGGAGGTAGCCCTTCAAATCCCCAATCCTGAACCCCAAAACCCTAACTTGTTTAGGGTTTAGGGTTTAGGCCCAATATGATATAGTTGCTTCCATTTTATTTTCCATTATCCCATTGTAAAACCCCAAAACTCTGTTCAAATCCGAAACCTGAGACGCTGCCAGACAGCGAGTCCAATACGGGGTTTAGGGGCTGAGGGTTTAGGGGTTTAGGGTTTAGGGGTTTAGGGTTCAGGGGTTTAGGATTTAGGGGTTCAGGGGCTCAGGGTTTGGGTTCGGGGTTTAGGGTCTTATCATAAACTAGATTAGGATACCTTAAGCAATTTCATTCCTCAATGAAGCGTGTAGGGCCGCCTGGGAGTTGGGATGCTTAGGATTTCAGGCCCTAAGCCCTAAATCTGCAGTTAAGGGTTTAGGGTTCAGGGTTTAAGGTTTAGGGTTTAGGTTCACCCCAACGCCGCCGTGCCTTCTTCGCACGTAGCGGTGGGCGTCAAGTACTTCTTGTTGGTGCCTGCCGTCTGAGTCGAGCACAGGCGCTCAACAAGAAGTTTGTTTGGGGTGAGGGGTTGAGGGTCTAGGGTTGAGGGCTACAGGAAGAGGCCGCCCTAGTTACATTCTAGGCTAAGCGAGGGGATAAGTGTGCTTAGTCCAGTAAACTGTGGACATATACAAGTAGGGCTCAGGGTGCAAGCTTTACAACGGGGCTTGTGAAAGTAGTGCGGACAAATCAGGATGAAGGGAAGCGATGTACGAGTATTAGTTTATGAAAACTTCAAATGCAGTCTCTGCGGCAAGCAGCATATGATTCCTGAATTTCTTTACAGCGCGTTGATTTGGAGCATCAATACTCTACAAGTAGGTAATTATAACCCAAGGTAGGTGCAGGTACAAAATATTACCTGGTCATCACTTAGGTCTGGGTCCCTACTTCGGTTTGACAGTCCAAGAAAACGAAGATCCTGCTTCTCCTTATTTGGGCCTGCTTGGGTACTGATGGCCCATAAAACGTCCAACAGTTAAAACCTGTTGGAAAGGTCAAAGGCTCTAAGTTCGAAAAAAAACAAATATAAAACATCAATCTTGTCTTCCAATAACCTTCATCTGCTTACAACAACGCCTTTATAATCCTTATAATCCTCCTTAGATGGCCGCTAATTTCCATATAGCCCCGTCAGCCTGATATGGAAAGGTACAGGCAAACCTGCCTAGTCTTACCTACTATGAGCTATAGACAAAGCTCCAAAAAAGGTGGGTGTATAGGGGATTGAATAGGGTTCGGGTTTGGGACTTAGGGTTTAGTGTCTAAAATCCTTAACAGGGGTTCTATAGGGACCCTTCATGGACTCTAATTTCATTATATGGTCACAGCGGTAATGTACTATGTATATAGGGGTTACATAGTAGGGTTTATATGCGGATTCTGTAGGCTCTAGATGGTCCTGTCTCAAAATAAGCAGACCCCAATATAGGCTCAACATGACTGTAATCCTCGTTATAGTGACCCCACCCCAAAAAAAACACCTACTTTTGGGAAACCCTAGATCCTAAACCCTGTGTATCTAATTTTGGGGATCTGAGCTACAGCCGATGCCTTTTTAAAGAACCTTCCTGTCCAATGGCAGTTGAGTCGCATTTTTTTGGTGGTTGAACCTAGTAAGATCATATTCCTTATACAGACTACTATACCCCAAAAGGAGGATAGAATCTTACTCTATATTGGGTACCATAATACCCCCAAGTAAAATACTACCCAGTTGGGGAGAAGGTAGGAAGCTACGTCCTCCTCAGGGTTCAGGGTTTAGGATTTGGGGTTTAGGTTTCAGGACTTGGGGTTTAGGTTTTAGGTTGCTCTTTCTTAGTTGGGCGACAGAAATATGGTCGGCAAACCTACACGAAACATGACAAATAAGTATCTACATATATATATATATACACTCACAGCGCAGGACCATATATGTATATATATATATATATGCATGCCTGTGTTTGTTGATATGGGTCGTAGATGGGTTTCATGTTATGTTTTTGGAAGGTTCCGCCCCAGCCATCTGAATTGTGAACCCTACATCCTGAGGCCTTAGTATCGCTGTAAACGGCTCAGGAAGCCATATGGGGGATTTCTGAAATCCGGGTAGGAAACTGCCGTAAACCCCAAACCCTAACCCCTGAAACCCTAAACCCTAAAACCCTAAAATCTTAGAATCCTAAACCCTACAACCCTTTATAAACCCTGAAACCCTAAGCCCTGCACTTGAAGGGCGCATCTCAGGCCCCTGCACTCGGTCGCATAAGTGGCGCTAATGCATCTCCTAGGCCAATCAGGAAATTTGGCATTGGGATTTCCAGGGTTTTGTCGCATTTAGGATTTGTTGATCATGGGGGGGGAAGATCGGTAGGCTTTTCTCTGCTTGGCGCTCAGAGCAGAGCAATGTCAAGCATATCCTTTTTGCCAGGCTGGCAGCCGTTTAGGCCAGCGCATCCCGCCCATTCGGGTCGGCGATTTCCTGCCGGTCCGGCGGGTTGGGGGTGGGCATAGGGATTGGTTGGTTGGTTGGTTGGTTGGTTGGCTGGCTGGCTGGCTGGCTGGCTGGCTGGCTGGCTGGTTGTTGCTATTCCTTGTTCCAGGTCAGCATGCACAGGTTTAGAGCATCTGGGCATCCCTCGGACATGCAGAGAGCGCTTCATGCGGTCATAGTGTGGGTGGAGGGTGGTGGGGTGTTGTTGTGTTGTTTGGGTCTCCGTGCATTCGCAGAGCGCTGCGAGCGCTCAAGGGATGCTGGGAAGCAGTGGGGCTTGGTTCTTCCTCATTCCTGCGTAGAGCACCGCTGCGCGCCCATGGTGGAGGGATATTGATTGTCGACGCGCAAAGCCCGCCTTTACCTTTCTGCAACTGTGCTCCACCAGCGTGGGTGCAGTGCCTGGTCTGCCGCGAGTGCAGGCGGGCCGGCCAACACTTGCTCAACATCATGGGGGTTTCCCAAAATTTGCGGTACCTTTTTGGGGGTCCCCATAGTTACGTAAGGACTATAGTATTTTGAGGTCTATATTGGGGTCCCACTATTTTGGGAAACTACCTCATGAAAATTATTGAGGTGGGTGCACACCCCTGTGCTGCCCATCCTGGTACAGCGGTCCAACGTGGTTCGGGCTGTTGTGCCGGGCTCTGGGGGTGTGAGGGCACAGTGGCCAGGCAGATGGGGGGGGGAGAAGATCGGCAGGTTTTTCTGTGCTTCGCGCTTAGAGCAGGGGAATATCAAAATATCAGGCATATCCTGTTTGCCAGGCTGGCAGCCTTTTAGGGCAGCACGTCCTGCCCATTCAGGTCGGCGCTTTCCTGCCAGTCTGGTGGGTTGGCGGTCGGCACAACAATTGGTTGGTTTCTGGGGGGGTTGATTGTTTGATGTTTTTCCTTCTTCCAGGTGGGCATACAGTTGATTTCGGGCTTTAGAGTTTAGCCCTGAACCCTAGACTCTAAGATTTTTGAGTTTATAAGGTTTAGGGGTGCAGGCTTTGATGCTTCGGGCTTAGAGCTTATAGGGGTTTAGGGTTTAGGGTACAGGCTTCCAGCGTAACTAAATCTTTTTAAGAGGCTTACCCTAAGGGTCCAAGTACCAAATAATCATATGCTTACCCAAGACCTGTACTATAATTACTATTACCCAAACCCAAGTACCTAATTATTGGGTACATGGACCCTCTGGCTTAGAGCCCGAGCCCCCAGGGATTTGTATAGTTCTTGGGGCCCGACGAGTGGCCCCAAACCCTAATTGCTGGTCCTGAAGTTTGTGGGTTTGCTCTGGAGCCCTGGGCTCCCTAGAGTGTAAGGTTTAGGGCATCTGGGCTGAAGAGCGTAGGGTTTGGAAAATTAATTTGCAGAATTATGTGTTTGGGGCTTACTCACCATCAGGGTAGCCTCGTAATGTAATTATGTCAGGAGTTTGAGGTCTTGGAGGGGCTCCTAGTAGGGGCTGTACGTGCATTATCCGCGCTTCTACAAAGCTCTCTTTCTTTCTCTTCCTTATCCCTGGCTCTGTCCATATGTGCATGTGAAAACACTTCTGCGCTAGCGTGCCAGCTTTAGCGTGCGATTTGCGAAGCTTTGCCATCAAAACAAAGCGCTTCAAAGAATTCGTGCAGTACGGTAAACTCTCTGGGTGTAGAGTACCCTTGGAAAGGGGATAATAAGGGAACCCACTGTACCCTGCACATCCCTACAACCCCTGAAACCTGAACCCTAAGCCCTAAACCCTACCTGAACCACCAAAGTATGTAGAACAATGGCCTTTTGCGCTATTTTGGTGGGTTTTGGACTATTATCTTTCCTATTTTGGGGGTCCAGGTAACCCTTTCCTCGCAACCCCTATGCAGCACCATTGGGTTCATCTGATGGGTGCCCCAAACCCTAAACCCCAAACCCTAAAATCTAGGATTTTGCTGGCATTGTCAGTGCAAGGTTTGAGCGTAGGCTTTGGCCTTTAGGGTCAGAGTTGGAGGTACAGGGCTCATAGGTCTTTAGGCGTGGGATTTAGGTTTAGGGGTGGATTACAAGCATCCTGGTTTGGTTACAAGATGAAGCATAACACTGGCAAAGGTGGTTGCTTTAGTTTAGGGTTTAGGGTTTAAGGTTTAGGGTGCACTCAAGCAAGTTCAATTTAGGCTTTCCTGTTCAAGCTTCCATGCTGGCCGTCGCTCAATGGGAAGTGGATCCTCACAACTATTTGCTATATGGTAGTTTCCCAAAATAGGGGGACCCCAATGTAGACCCCAAAATACTATAATCCTTATTATGGGAACCCCTGAAAAGGGTACCCCTAATTTTAGGAAACCCCCATATAACTAGTAGTACATGTGATCTAGCTGACAGGATACTTGTTTTCGCTCCCGCATGACCCGCTGTGAGATGAGGTGGGTCAAAAGTTGTTGGTCAGGGTTTAGGGTTGAGGGTGTGGGGTTCATCTTTCAGAGTTTAGGCTTCAAAGTTAGGTCTTGGGGCTCTCTCCGAGCAGGAAAACCAATAAACTATACCTAGGTGAGGCTAGTGCCAAGTTGAGCCAGCAGGTTCCATTACTTTTCCCCAAGCTGACATGGAACTTCAAAAACGGCCCCAGGAAACTACTGTCCTTTGAAGATTGTCGGATGTTGGGTTGCACGTCATTTGGAGGGAGTGTAGCTAAATCTAAGACCCTTCGTTGCAGCTGAGGATCTTCACATTGTCTGGGCACGGTGGGCAGGTGTTGCCGATTTCCTGCACGCCGCTCCGGTAGTGGCCATCCGGGCACGTGTACTCACCTGAGAAAAGGGTTTAAGCCTTTTTGGGTTTAAGACCTAAACCCTAAACCCTAACCCCTAAAGCCTAAACTCCTTCTGGCTTCACTGTTATACCGTCTGCTAGATAATGCTCAGGCATTGGAGGTACATGGAACTATGGGTAGGAATGAACAACCGCAGACCGAAAGCATAGACACGCGCGAGGGAAAAGCGTCTCCCAATAATCCACTAGTTTTCCCAATGTAAACCCTAAACCCTAAGAGTCACTTTTTCTTGGACGGGATCCTGTAGGGCCACTGTAGGGGGTCTGGGAAGCAGTTGTGTTGGCAAAATCAGGCCTGTGGACGCAGTCAACAAAAGGGTTTAGGATGTAGGAATTAGGGTAAACGGTTTAGGATTTGGGCTTAGGACTTAGAATTTTGGGTTTGGCCCTCAGGGCGTTTACCTCACCCAAGCTTACATGGGACTCCCTGTTACAAGATTAGTGGTCTTAGTAGGGCCAATTGAACGGTGCCACGTCAGAGAGCCTGCCACCCCAAATACATCCCAATACATCCCTACAACCCATCCAAAAGTCCCTGCAACGTCTCTGTCTTTGGTTTAGTGTTGGCTTGGGGGAAGGTAACAATTCAATGATCCTGAACCGAATGCATCACATGCCGCTCACAAATCTTAAGGTTTAGGATTTATTTAAACCCTAGGGATTCCGTATTAGGGTTTGGGGCTTAGGGATCTCTACTATCCAAGGACGTCTCCGCCACCAACTTGCAGGCTTTGTGGTCCAGGGCGTAGGCCCTGTTACCGCAACATAGCGGGATGCATAACAAACCGCGCGCGAGCTCTGGTGTTACTGCTGCTACGATTCCACCCCCAATTCCCGCTGAAGATCCCTGAAGCTTGTTCGCTAAACCCTAAGCCCTAAGCCGTAAACCCCAAGCCCGAAACCCTAAGCCCTGAACCCTAAACCCTAAATCCTAAAACCCTAAAGCCTAAGCCTTAAGCCCCAAAACCCTAAGCCCTAAAACCTTAACCCCTAAACCCTAAACCCCTAAACCCCAATGGGTACCCTTTGAACCCTAAGCCCTAAACCCTAAAAACCCTTGGCCAGTCGCAGTGCTCCTCCGGTGTGAGGAATGTGAAGTTCTGGCATTCAGTACACTGCTCCTGGCCTTGGTTGCAAAACCAATTTTCCAAGGGTTTGGGGTTTAGGATTTAGGGTTTAGGGCTTAGGGTTTAGGGTTTAGGGCTTAGGGTCCAGGGTTTAGGGCTTAGGGTTTAGGGAAAATGGAAGCTACCACTCTGTATGGGGTTATGTAGGAGGTAGATTGGGATAATGGAAAATAAGCTGGAAACAAGTGTTTAGGGTTTAGGGTTTTTGGTTGAGGGGGTATAAATAGGGATGAGTATATAGATTTACATATATACGGGTTATACGGGTACATATATATATATATATGTACATGTATATATAGAGGGATGACATGGGTATGCAGGGATTTACAGGGTTCTAGGGTTTGGGATTTTAGGCCTTGGTTGCAAAGACGATTTTCGGCAGTGCCTGGGGCTTCGGGTTGAGGATCTATGCTCAAGGCTAGAGTAGTTAGGAGTTACCCTAAACCCTCAACCCTAAACTAGTTACGAGTTACATATGGGGCTAGCGTAGGCCGTCTTTTTTGGGTGCAGGGTGGCTTTATTGGCGGCTGGGTGTGGCTTTCGGATTTGGGATCTTTGTTGGTTTTGTGAGCTATACCGCTAAACCTGAACGCCAAGGGTTATAAGGATTTAAGACTTAGGGCCCCAAAAGTATGCAACACAGCGGACTTTTGGCCAATGTTTGGGAGTTTGGGGCTATTATCTTACCTGTATACTTTTGGGGTCCAGGCAGTAACTATTTCCACAGAACCAATTGACACTTTCTCATGGAATTTATGAGAGACTATACTAAGCGTCGACATGGACTGCTATGCCCACCCTTAATGGTGGCAAGCCTACGCTCTTTGACAGTAGCTCGAATCATCCCTATCAACCACTATTGTATATCCCAGTTTTCGTTTAATTTCTCATATTCTTGTCCATTTGATTCTCCATGTTTGGGGGGGCACTATCCACCCTGAACCCTAAACCCTAAATCCTAAACCCTAGACTAGAGCGCTCTAAATATCGATGATTCTTGATGGATATGCAGGGCGTTTCCTGGATGTCTGATGAGATGCGAAGGCCGATGGAGCCCTTTTTTCCCCGAGGGGCCGAGATTTCTACCCCCTGAATTTGGAATCCTGAACCCTAAGCCCCACAAAATCCTTACGTCCTCAGCACTTAATTCATGCTGTAAATCTAACAAACTACCTAAAAGTGCTAGGGCCCCATACGTACAATGCCCGGATTCGCAAAATTTGATGTACTCAGGTTCATGTAGGATCTAAATGTCCTTTGTATCGAAGCTCACCAACCACCTCTGTTTTTTAGTTGATAGCGGAAATCTGGCAACACCAGGAGCCCTTTACCTACTGCGATTCCTAGGACAAATGAAGCTGAGGGTGTCGGAGTATTTCGGATATCAGCAGTACCCTTGTCTAACAACTACAGTCCCTAAACCCTAAACAATACACCCCTAATCCTGAACCACCTTGCTAACTACGTTTTCATTCTGGGGGGGGAACTCTCTATAACCGCCCATGAACCCTTTGAACCCTAAACTTGAACCCGCAGGGTCCAAATGTAGGTCCGATGCTGATGCTCTTACTCTTCATCTAACAAACTTAGTATATTCCGTGCTATGTTCCCATATGAGCTACAGCCTAAACTCCTTAAACGGGGGTTATATAGGAAATTATATAGGGCGGTATTCTAGCACTTAGTAAAGGGGATGCGAAGAGTTCAGACCATAGCCTATATTACTCTGTTTCTGCTTTACGATTACTACGTACTACTAGTAGTAGTAACTTGCTTCCTATGGCTATTCTTTAGCAGGATGCCCAGATGCTGATACAGTTGAAGCCATATACCCTAAACCCTAAGTCCCTAACCCCTATAAACCCTAAGCCCTTAATCCCTAAAGCCTAAACCCTGAATCCCTTTCTCCCAAAAACTCTAGATCCCCAAATCCCTAATCCCTCAATCCTAATCCCTAAATCCTTGAACCCTCAACGGCGCCCAGATGCTGATACAGTTGAAGCAGGTCGGAGGGCAGGCTTTGCAGAAGCGGCCGATATCCTCAAACTCTGCCGGTGCATCTGAAGACCAGTTCTACAATCCTAGTCTAGGGGTTATATAGGGGTATATAGGGTTTCATATAGGGATTATATAGGCTTCTTAATATAGGCTTGTTAATAGGGACAATGGAAAAGAAAATGGAAGCTACTATAGTTTGCGGTTTAGGGTTTTGGGTTTTTTTAGTTTAAGAACTCAGGGGTTTAGGGGCTTAGGGTTCAGGGGTTTAAGATATAGGGTTTTGGGCAGAAGACGTCTAATGTTGGAGCAAGAAGCCAGGATATTTCGGGTTTAGAGCTTGCTTTTTCATTTAGCGGCTGCATAGCCTAAACTCGTTATGAAGGGGGTTATATAGGTTTTAGGATTGAGAATTTCGGGTTAAGGATTTGGGGTTCAGGATTTAAGGTTTAGGGTTTTGGGTTGATGGGGGATTAGATAGGGGAGTATTAAGGTTTTTCAAGTGGGAGACTAGTAGTTTAGACTATAACTCATGTGAGGCGCTCAGACTGCTTCCGCAAAGCTTTGCCCTAAACCCTGCATGGACCTAAATCATAGACCCTGAGCCCTGAATAGAATAATCTCAAGCATGACCCTATGTAATCCGCCAAGCCCTATGACCCTGAACTCCATACAATGAAGCCCCAAACCTGAACTCAAAACATCTGCCCCAAGTACAGGAACCCCATGTTATGGCAGTCCCAAGGAAGAGCCTCCACATTGGAAAGCTTGGACCGGACCATGAATTGTAATGTTTCAGGGCTTAGGGATCTATGGGGCTTAAGGTTTAGATCTAGGGTCAAGGGTTTCGGGGTTTTCGGGTTTAGGCTTTAGGGTACACTTAACCCTAAACCCCTAAACCCTAAACCCCCAAATGGTAGTTCAAGGTTTAGGAACCCCCAACCCTGAGACCTTGCGGCCAAATGTCCTCGCTACCTTCGAAATGATAGCGGTCTGGGCATTTGTACTCGCATGTGCCTGCGCCAGGGTCGCAGTTTAGGTTTAGGGTTTAGGGGTTTTGCTACATTGCGGGACCCCGAGGTTGATAATGAGTTTAGGGAGCCTACTTATACAGGGCAAAGGGCAATGAAAGGTTGGACTGGGCGTATTATAAGGGGATAGGGTTTAGGGTTTAGGGTTTAGGGTTTAGGTACATTACCTAACTCCAGAGTCCCTCATCGTAGAGTATTTTCTGGAACTGATGCTAAACGTTGCTGTTTGCGCGCTGTGGAGGATTTGATTAATATGGGGTCTGCCAAGGGATCATGGGGAACTCCACTTTGCATGCAATATAGTTTCTTGATTAATTTTCAGAAGCTCCCTTCTGCCCAAACATGGGCACGGTATGCACGCATACTTAGAGTTCAGGTATACATGTATATATATATATATATCTACACACATGTGATTTTGCCGATACGGCTACGAGAACCAAAGGAGTGAGCATAACAAGATTCGTGTACAGTGGTAACCAACCAGAAGCTCAAACTATAATCCGTACTCTAAGAACCCCCAACAAGGGGCCCCTAACCTTGAAAACCTACGTAAAACCTCTATACTCCTGTATGGAACTATATACAACCCCTTATAAACCCTTTAAAGGAGCCAATGATGATGGCAAAGCAAACCTCATGATTAGAAGGACAGTCGCAATGGCCACCTAAAAAATGAATAGAACATTGCGAAAACCCAAAATGATCTAACCCGAAAAAATCCCAAGCCCTAAAATCCAAACCATTGCCCCATAACCCCTTGAAAGCTATCCCCATACATAACCTTGAAGAAAACCCTAAGCCCTAAACCCTACACCCTAAAAGGAGCGCCTAATACTCAAACCCCCCACCCCCCTAATTTTGAATATTCCCCTTCTCGTGGCCTGTTGGCGTCAAATAAGCTGCTTCAGCGCACTCGGTGCAAACGCTGGCAGTTTCGCAGAGATTGCAGGGCGAAGGGCACCTGAGGGTCTGGGGTTTAGGGTTTAGGGTCTTAGTGTTTAGGGTTTTAGGGTTCTCTTTCCCTCAATAACCAACGGCTAACAGAGTTTGAACTTGATTGTAGAAGCTGAGACGGGAAAAGTTCTTCTGTTGGCTGTGTAAGGTATAGAGGTTATAAAACAGATGATGTAGAGATTAAGTAGTCGTTGTACTGCGGTTGGGTTTTGGCTGGCCCAGGGGTACCCTTGTATAGTCTAAACTCCTAGTATCCCCCTTAATGACCCCTGTAATCCGCTGGAGGTGTTGAAAGGGATGTCGAGCTTTTAGGGTTTAGCGTGTAGGGTTTAGAATCTACTTCGTGGGACCCTAAGGCTTCCTCCAACCTACTGAAGCCTTCAGCTTAGGGTTTAGGGTTTAGGGGTTTAGGGTTTACGGGTTTGGGGTTCGGGTTTCGTGGTTTAGGGTTTTGGGGTTCTTCTGGTTTTGTGGCTCAGGGCTTTAGGACTCGGGGCTCAAGGTTGAGAGCCCCTTTGTCCAAGCGTAAAGCTTAGAGCCTACCATCTGGGTTGGCCCCTAAAACCCTTTGAAAAATGTTACTATATAGGGTCCCTTATTAAAGCCATATTAAATATCCCAGGGGCCTACCCAGCCATTAAGGGACGCAAACTTAACCATTCAAACAGAACAGTGCGCGCGATGCTCCGTATTTCTGCACGTTGGGGGTGAGGGATCTGATGCTGAAGCTGTGTGGCTTCTACTGTATGACCCTAAATTCTAAATCCCTAAACACTGAATCCCTAAACCCTAAACCCAAAATCCCCACACCCTAAATCCCTAAATCCCAAATCCCTAAACCCTGTGTGGCCAGCCATAACCCCTAAACCCTAAACCCTAAGCCCTAAACCCAAACCCTAAACCCTAAACCCTAAACCTGAACCTTGCCCGCGATGAGCAGGCACCAGAGGTTTGCCTATGTGTAAGATCTTGTATACCAACCTTGAGCCGCAATCCTAAAACCCTATATGAGTAGTGTTTTAGTGGTTGAACCTAGTAAGAACATGCTTTTCTATAGAATACTATATCCCAAAAGAGGGATTCAAGGTTTATGCGGTTTAAGGCCTCAGGGTCAAACAGTTAACAGTACCTGGATCCCCAAAGTAGGTAAAATAGAGCGCAAAACCCTTAAACCTAGTCCAAAAGGCCATTATTCTACATACCTTTGGGGTTCAGGTAGCAACTAGTAATAACAAATCATAGTGAGAATGACATGCATTCTGGCCAGCAATGCTGCTGATACTAAGCATCCTGCATGATCTGCATTTTCTACAATGCTGTAAGCTCTGTGTAGGTCTTAGGCTCACGCAGCATCTTTGGCCCACCGATGCTCCCAAACCCCATGCTGCCTTACATATCCTCAATGATGAATAGTCTTCCCTTGAGTGGTGCTGCATCGGGGGGTATTTAGCACCATGGCGCGGGAAGGTTCATTAGGGAGAGTCTTAGTAGTCCCAAAGAGCCTTTCGCAATAATGGCTGGAGTAACGGCTTAGGGGTTACGACTCACGACCCATGTAGTAGTAGCAGTAGTAGTAGTAGTAGTAGTAGTAGTAGCACTTGGTAATAGTAATAGAAACAACAGCAAAACAGCAGAAGAGATAGGAAGGGCGCCGGTTGCAATTGCCGCCGACGCTATTGGTGCCGTTCTCGTAGTAGCCTTGCGGAAGTACGCCCAGGGTTGGGGGTTGGCTTTCAAGGTTTCGAGGCATATGAGATGGAGTTCTGCTACGGGGATAAGGCGAATCTAAATGGCATTAGGGTTTGGAGCTTGAGGCATACGCCTTTGAGACTGAAGTGCATAATTTGCGCCCACTTTTCCCTCTACAGAAGCTGCATAGAGCCGCTTGCTTGATCCAGTAGCACAACGCCATCAAACAGCAAAACCGTAGTTGGAAGGGCGATGGAAGCACCGCACCTGAAATTAGAACCCTGCAACTATCATCTGAACTAGAAAGTCGAAACTCCAACTATCCAGCGTAATAACCCCTATAACACTCTCCTATAATCCCCTATATAACCCCTTTTTAGGGGGCTTAGACTATAGCTTATCTGACTACAAATGGGTCATGATTTTTCAGTTTCAGGGTTAGTACCACAAAAACCAACACGGGTGTTCCCATTCGCTCGGCTTCTGCCTGGCTTGGGAGGCCCCCCCCCTGCGGCTGCTGAGCTGTCTTGCATCCTGGCATGGTGAATCCTACTGCACATGTGCCAGCCCGGATGATAGTGCTTAGCATCGTGGCCACGAACCCAGGTGGATAGCCGATCCTTGTCTTTGTGCAGTTTCTTCTCCTTTCACTGCTTCTCGTACTGGTAGGCGAGGCACTTCTTATTCTGAGTTTGGTGTAAGTGCAGGCCTTGGGCAGAAATTGCCGCCCAGCAATACTCACCTCCATATCGTCCACATCCTCCTGCGCATTCAACCCCATCAATTTGCACCACTCCATTGTGCGGAGCACTCCCCTGCCCCTGATGCTCATGATGCTGTTGCCCTTGGCCCGAACTAGCCCAAATAGGGCTCTCAAAGTTGGTTGCGGTCTCCATATGTACATGCTGAATCGCTATGACCCATGGAACTGCGATTCGGTCTGGGGTTGAGGGTTTAGGTCTCGGGCTAAGGCTTTTAGGCTAGTTTCTCCATGTGATTGGCCATCTCGCTTTTATTTAAGTCTCCATTAATTATTCCCTAAACCCTCAACCCTAAACCCCTTCCTCTCATCCTAGACCCTCTAGATCTCCATAAAACACCTCAAACCTTAAACCCCAAAGACCTGAACAAAAACCCAAACCCCGAAGCCGTGGAAGTTCACCTTACCACAAGCCTCGCCCAGGCCTCATGTCGGAATGAATCCTCTCCCCCTAATATCAAACACGGCCACCCCTCAAAGCTAATGATAGGGGCTCTTATTAGGGTTTAGACTTTAGGGGTTGACCACCCCCGGCCCCCTGATCTTGGATACTCCATTATATGGCATATTATGGTATGGGGGGTTTGGAGTTTCGCAGGAGGTGGGTGGGGTTCAGGGGTTTCGGGGTTTCAAGTTTCGTGGTGTAGGGTTAAGGGTTTGAGTTTTAGAGTTCAGTGCTTCCTCACGTGGGCACTACAGTACTTAGCACATTTACCTTACGTTCTCTCTGAAACTTCACTAAAAATCTACAGCAATCACCCAGTTCAACTCAACACCTTCAGTACATCTTACCAGAATCCTAGGCCCCAGACCCCTGATCAATAAACCCCCTCCCCTTAATAGGGATAATAATAGGGATCTGAATACCAAGTCCCTTAAAACGAGGGGGTTTATTCAGAATGGGTCTACATTATACCCCTACACAACCCTATAAATCCGTGTGCAACCCTATAGATCCCAATTAAAAAAAACGCTATATATCCCTATTAAAACTCCACATTAGGCCCCAGTTCCCTGTAAAACCCTGAGCCCCAAGCTCCTTAGCAACTTAGAGAGGCTGAACCTGGAAGAGGCCCTAGTATCTACTTAGGGGAAGGGTTTAGGGTTTAGGGTTCTACCCCTTAAGTACACAAGAGATGGGGTATGTTGGGTTTAGGGCTTAGGATTTAGGATTCAAGGTTTAGAGTTTGGGATTTAGGGTTTAGGGTTTCGGGTATCGTCCCTCTTAAGTAGATAGAACCTGACGAAAAGATAAAGGTAATGGAAAAGACAATGGAAACTTCTATTTAGGGTTAAGGGTTTAGGGCATAGTCCCCCGTAAGTAGATACAACATGGGGTATACTATTGGGGTTATATAGGGATAATGGAAAAGAAAACGGAAACTACTATATCATAATAGGGTGTGTGTATATATATATATATAAAAGGGACTATAATCGCTACCCAACATTTCCCAAGCGCTTAACCCTCTGGTTGCTGGAAAGAATGCTGGCTGTCCCCACTAGGTGTACGATGCGGCCGGAATTTCTGGGGCTAGGAGTTTATGATTGTCCAAATACCTCGTAATCATACATTCAACGCAATGTGCAGCCTAACTCCTACGCCCTCAAGCCTACATCCCAGAGTTTAGATCCTACGCCTGAACCTCATATGAGCCATAGCCTAAACTCCTGTAGCATCCCCCTTACTATCCCCCATAGTAGTCCCCTATATAAGGCCCTATATAGCCCCCCTTTAAGGAGTTTAGACCATAGCTCATAATCCCTATAAACCCCTACATAATTCCAGTTTCCACTTCATTTTCCATTTTCTTTTCCATTTGATTCTCCATTATTGGTGGCAATATAATAATCTAATATAACCCCTATATAATCCCTATATAACCCCACTATATACCCTATCATCCTTATAGAATCTCTATAATCCCAGTAGTTTCCACTTTCTTTTCCATTACCCTAAACCCTAAACCCTATATAATCCCCCATAGAATCAACTCATATAAGTCCTACACCCAGACCAAGTTCAGCCCTATGAGCCCTCGAAGCCCTTGGCCCAACTCCTACCAACCCTAAGCCTAGGTTTATAAGCTGCTAGACATAGTTTAGGGCTTGAGGATTAGGGCTT
>CAJNIZ010024080.1:0-49063 GCA_905231905.1 Symbiodinium pilosum | reverse complement strand
TCCATATTAAGGAGCCATTACCATAAGGGGGATTGACCTAAAGCAAACCTTATTCCCCCTGTACGCCAGAGCCAGGAAACACTCAAGCCGCTAGACCCCAAATAACATGTGAGCCATAGTCTAAACTCCTTTAAAGGGGGGTTATAGGGGGATAATATAGGGAACTACTATAGGGGTTATTAAGGGGGATACTAGGAGTTTAGACAATGGCTCATGTACCGTTCGGAGCTTTCTCCAGATCATGGGTCTTTTCCTTCTTGAGGTCCCGGTACAATGACTGCTTGTTTAGAGGTGCACTAAGGAATCCTGTCACTATTTGTGCTAGCAACTTTCCTGCTTAAGTTGATGGTAGTACAACTCACAAATCCTTAAAGTGGGTTGTTGTTAAGGAACTGAGTTCAAGTTACTATATTGGGGAACCATATTAGTTAGCTAGTGGATATAGGGTTTAGGGTTTAGGATGGTTTAGGGTCTAGGGAAGTGCAGGTAATGTATGAGCTATAGTCTAAAGTCCTATTTCCTGTTTTAAAGCCCTCTAGCGTAGTCCCCTACATAATACCTTATATAACCCCTTCAAGGAGTTTTATACCACAGCTTATAACGTCGCGCATTACAGGCTGCAGTAAAGGGATCCCTTCCTGTCTTCACTGCTAACTTCTGGTTTAGGACTTTTAGTTTCAACTTTAGAGTTTAAGATCTAGGGTTTAGGGTTACCCTCATGGCGGTGTCCTTGCAACTAGAGTCCCTAATAAGTAAGGTGGGCAGCTTCCAACCCCAAACCCCTAAACCCTAAAGCCTCTCTTGTACCCACTCAAAAAGGCAGTGCCATACTACTACACCTAGCAACTCCCCAGAAGGAGACCCCACAGTTCTGAAAGTTACCCTGCAGGGCTTAGGGTTTATGAGTTTAGGGCTTAGGGTTAAGGGTTAAAGGTTTTGGGAGCTTAGGGCCTAAGACCTACTACTGCAGGAAATGCGAGCTGCTGTTGCTGGCACTTCCCCTAAACCCTAAAGCTCAAACCCTAACCCCTCAAATCCTAGACCCCTAACTCCTAAGCCCTAAACATTAAACCCACTCCCCCTAAACCGCGAATTCTAAACCTTGAACTCCTGAGCCCACATGTCAAGACACTCCAGCTGTGCCCTCCAGGGCGTAGTGGCCATCCGGGCAACTCTCCTCGCACCAGCCGCTGGGCGTGAGGTAGAGGCCTTGGATCAACGGATTCATTGGGGTAATATGGGCCCACACAGGCCCAATTCCTTAGGGCTTATATAGGGAATATATTGGGGTAATATTAGGGATAGTGGAAAGGAACATGAAAAGTACTATGTAGTATATTGGGGTTATATATTGGAGTGTTATTGGGATAATGGAAATGCAAGTTTAGGGTGTTCTGTTTGTGAAGGTGGGCCAAAAAAGCTTCACGAGGTCTAGAGATCTTAGGCTGCTCAACTAGCCGCTTATATATAGCGACCAAATAGGGGTATAGAGGGATATGGATACATACGGAATATAGTACCTTAATACGGGAGAATCGGATGAGAAAGCTAAGAGAAGTTGGGCTAGACCCAAACACTGAATCATGTTGTAGTTCCCATTAAGTTTTCCATTGTCTTCCGGTTTGATTCTCGATTTTGCCTCGTAAGTGGACCACGGGGATACAAGCCCATGGAAGAGCACGATCACCCCACCATAATATTATGGAAGCTCTCCAGCAAATCCTGGCCCCCAGCCCTAAAGCCAAGACAGCCCTACCTGCAACCTCGAATACCTACATTTTTTGGGGTTATGCCTACTAATAAGGGGAGTAAGTAGTCCTATCTTAGCTATATTGGGCTGTGTATTCCAGGAAAGGTGAAAGTACCGAATAATCACACTTTTGCTCAAAACCTGTACTACAATGACTATCAAAAAATCCCAAGTACCTAATTATTGGGTACTTGGACCCTAAACCCCTAAACCCTAGACCCCTTTAAACCCTAAACCGCGTGGTTCCTCAGCGAGGTGAAAATGACTTCTGGACACGTTCAGCTCAGTGGTCTACCCTTGAAAAAGACGCGCGCACACACACACACACATGGAACTCACTATGGTCCCGTTGAAGGGGTTCGTAAGAGTTATATGAGGGTTCTTACCCAATGTTAGGGTCTGGAGTTGAGGGCTTTGATTTAAGGTTTGTAGGAGTTATCTAGGGATTTAGCCCTACGAAAGACTACTGCCTTTTTTGCAAATTGTCAGGCGCGTACCCTCCCCGAAACACCTTTAGAAGCTGATATACATATATATATATACATATATATTCCCCGTTTCCAGGAACGGAACTCCCTCACCGGAACTCCCTGACCCAATGTTAGGGTTTAGGTTTTAGGGCTTATGCACCCGAAAGACTACCATCCCGACCGTGCAACACAAAGCCCTTGCTCCTGCACCTCCAAGCACAAAAGAGCACAATTAAGCGGTTTAGGGTTTAGGGTTTAGGGTTCTACCACTCTACCGAGAAAATCATACAAACTGTTCAGGGTAGGTGCTCAGAGCCCCACAGGGTCCAAGTGCTAAATAAATACCCGATGCCTTCGCCAAGTGCATGAAGTTTGGCTCTTGGCATGGCTTTATGTCACGGACGGAAGCTCCAATTCACTGGCAAGCACAGTATTTTGGCCTCTTCCAGGATTTTGCAACAATGCGTTGATGAAGTACTTTTTTCGGGGAAACAATCCGGATTTTTTACCCGGCCATTTTCACATCCTAGCCGGGCTCGTCCACCCCGCGAACACGCTGACTGCCGCGTGCAGACACCCGCAAATCGTGATTTCGCCGAAGGAAATGCTCATTTATGTAAGATGACTCTGAGGTATGCAGAGAGGACGTAAACAACTGGTTTCAGTGGGGGTCGGAATGTACTGCGCCTGCCAGTCAATTTGAGGATGGGACATGGAGAGAAGTTCAAATTGGCAGGCACAGTATTTCGGCTTCTTGCAGGGCTTTGCAGCAATCATGTTATGAGAAAGATTTCCGAGAAAAAGTGTTTGTTGGGCATGGGCGCTCTGGTTCTCGTTCTCTGTTGGAACATGAACGTTATTATGGTTTGGGCATTGATGCTCTGGTCACCGTACCCACTTGGAACACGAAGATTATTGTGGTTTGGGCAAGGATGCTCTGGTCACCGTATGCTTTCGGAACACGAACGGAATTATGGTTTGCGCAGGGATGCTCTGGTCACTGTATGCACTTGGACCACGAAGGTAATTATTATGGTTTGGGCATGGATGCTCTGGTCACCGTATGCCTTCGGAACACACAGGTTATTATTATGGTCTGGTCATGGATGCTCTGGTCACCTTATGCTGTCGAAACATGATATCACCATGGTTTGGGCGTGGATGCTCTGGTCACCGTATGCCTTCGGAACACAAAGGTTATTGTTATGGTCTGGTCATGGATGCTCTGGTCACCTTATGCTGTCGGATGGATGCTCTGGTCACCTTATGCTGTCGGAACATGAAAGTTATCATGGTTTCGGCATGGATGGTCTAGTCACCGTACGCACTTGAAACATGAATGTTATTATGCTTTGGGCAGGAGTGATCTGGTTCTCGTATGCTCTTGGAACACGAAGGTTATTGTGGTTTGGGCATGGATGCTGTGATCTTCAAACACGAATGTTATCATGGTTTGGGCATGGGTGCTTTTGCCGCAACCCATATGCTCAAGTGCCCGGGGCACCCGGGCACTTGGTGAAGGCGGAGCCAAATAATTGGGGATACTTAGGACTGTGGCACTGGCAGTTAAAGCACAGATGTTGTGCAAGTTTGTGATTGTTGTGTCCTTGGAGCCGTAGGCAGCCATATATGTATATGTACATACAAATATAAACATGGCACAAAAACAAAAAAAAACATGTTCCTAGGCTCCTCAATAACCCAGCGAAAAAGAAAGCCCTACCCAAAATGTATTCATAAAGACATAGGGCCCCCAAACCTGAAACCCCAGACCGTAAAACGTCAACCAGGGTTTAGGGTTTAGAGACGCTAAGCCCAAATCCCCGAAACCAAAAACCCAACCCTCCACCCTTAACCCTTAATCGGGAGTAAGGGGCCTACTTCGGACCCCAAAGCCAGGAACCCTAACCCCTAAACTCTAAACTCGAAACCCTAAACCCCTAAACCCCTAAACCCCTAACCCCTAAACCCCTAACACCTAAACCCTGAACCGCAACTCTAAACTCTTAAATTTAGGGTTTAGGAAAAACATGATTCTCAGGCCCAGGCCGTTTCGGCACTCACTGCAAGTTGAAGATGTACCTTGTTTGAGAAGGGTTTAGGGTTAAAGGATTTAGGGTTTAAGGTTTAGGGTTTTAGGGTTTAGGGTTTAGGGTTAAAGGTTTAGGGTTTTAGGGTTTTGGATACGGGGATTTTGGTAGGCCTTTAGAGGAGCTTTTAGGGATTGTCTAGTGGTTATGCTCTAGGAGATATATAGGGCCGGGTTATTTAGGGTTTTGGGTTTTGGCAACACCAACCCCGCAAAATAGGACCTTACTATAATCATATGGTAGTCATAGAGTCCTAATTTCGGGGAACCCCCTTTTCATTGTTCTGGGATGTATAGGGTGTCAATACTGTACAACGTATGATTCCAAATAGGGATCACATAGAATTCAGGATTTAGGGTTGAAGGTTTAGGGATGTATACTATTCGCTTTCAGGTTTAGGGCCTCGCTAGAGTTTGGCGTTTATAGGGTTCATTTCTTAGGGCTTAGGGTTTAAGGTCTGTTTCCAGGGTTTAGGGTTGCTTTTCCAGGGTTTAGGGTTCAGGGTTTCATAGCTGGGTCTTCTGAATTGGCGTGCCCTACACTGTAGGTTTAGGGTTTAGGATTTAGGGATGCTGAATGGCACAACAGGGGAGCCAGGCTGACAGGGAAATATTGCAGGTTCCCTTCAGGAAATATAGGGGTCATGCGAGTGCATATGAACCCGTAGCCTAAGCACCTAGTATCCCCCGTAATAACCCCTACAGTAGTCCCCTATATAGTCCCTTTATAACCCCCTTTAAGGAGGCTCATACAGAGACGCAGAGGGGGCAATCACATCCCGTTAATACTAGGCCCTACAACCCCCAATATTGCCCTAGCATCTGGGAAGAGCACTTTTAAAGGTGAGCAGACTACCTTTGACGCGATTTGAGGTAACCTATCTGAGGCCCTAGACCCTCAGCGCCTTTTGCGCTTCAACGGCATTGTAAACCTAGGTTTTGAGTGAGATAATATCCTCTTACCTCTGGTCAGCAGGCAATGATGGAAGGGATTCAAAACAGCGGAAAGATGCAGACACTCATCACGTTGAAAACAACCACCTATCCCTAAACCCCAAACCCAGGAGAGTAGGACCCAAACCTTGGGTCATGCCCCCTCACGGTAGCTGTCCCATAAGGAGTCATACCATTTCCGGCTTTCACAGCTTCTGTTACCCAATGTGACAAATGCTACTGTAAGGATTTTAGTCACAGGGTTTAGGTTTTAAGGTTTAGGGAGTAGGGATATTGGATTTGGGTTTGGGTTTAGGGTTTAGGGATTAGGGTTTTAGGGTTTAGCGCTTTAGTAATTCCACCCCCAAAAGTAGGACCCAATAACAAACATATGATAGTCATAGGGTCCCAATTTTGGTGGGTTGGGGTTACCAAAATGCTGTTGGTAAAGATTTCTGTAAGGGTACACGCTTGCAACACTTTGTCTTCTCTGTCTTCATCTTTTTAACAACCCATCCGAGACGTCCCTATCAAAAGGGTGAATTTCACATCCGGCCCCTTCTCGAAATTTGAATGCGCCCTGGAACCCTAACACAAATGTAGCTGTTGACTAACGCTTTACCGAAAAGCAAAACTGGACGTCATTTTGAAGCCCTAAGCCCAAAATGCGAAATCCTAATCCCAACATAGCCCTATACATATAGCCCTATGTACCCCTGTATATCCCAATAATCCCCACCAATGCCAAACGTGAGAAAACACAGCCGAAGCACTGCACTGCGTGCATTCGCTGGGGCAGGTTTCGCACACGCCACCTTGCACAAATCAGGGCTGGGGTTTGGGGTTTAGGGATTAGGGTTTATAGTATACATCCCTCAGGTTAGGGGGTACCTTACAGGGTTTATAGGGGGCACATATTGCTGCACAGTTATCTGCCTGCTACTAGTTCTTGTTCATTATTGTTTATTCCAAGTGCCAACATGAGTTTGGCTGTATCACCCTGGAACGACACTGACTCTCGTTAGTCCGCAATGCAATAGGGGGATATGGGGTTAGGTTTTAGGGACTAGGGTTTTACGGCTTAAGGTTTAGGAGGATCCCTTGAAAGCGTTACTAAGGGATGTAGAGTGTAAAGGGTTTTGGTGCTACTTGCAAGTTGGGTTACAACCGGGGATATCAGTGGAAAAATGAATCACCTAAATCCTAAACCCAAAACTAGACACCAATATCTGCTGGAATCCCAAATCCTTGGAAACCACAAACCCTATAAATCCCTATATAGCCCTATGCAACACCCAGCTAACCCCTATTAAAACCTTTACGGGGGCCGCCTTGGGTTCAAACAATGCGTGCCCTAGTGAAGGCATGGAATGCCTGACCAGAGGATAAGGTTCAGGGTTTAGGGCTTGTAAGGCTTCAGGGTTTAAGGGTGTGAGGGTTCAAGGGTTTAATGCTACAGGGTTGCGGCTTCCGGGGCTCAGCAGGCATGGCGAATTCCGTGCGGACCTCCACCGCTGACTTCTTGCATAAAATGCGAGATGTCTGTCGCCACACGCTCGACAGTGCTTGGTCTCCGTACTCTAAACCCTGAACCATAAACCCCATAACCCTTGACCCTAAACCCTAAATCCTTGTGGTCCCTTGGAGTTGAAGCTCAAAGCGTGACAGCATGGAAGGTGGACCAGGCTGCGGAACAGCTCCTCCTAATATCAACGGCCCCCTTACCTCTAACATCAAATATACGGGTTATGTAGGGTTTAGGGTGTAATGTTATATTGTGATCTATATATATATATATACCTAAGCCCCAAAGCCCAAACCCAGAATCCTTAACCCTAAGCCCTAAACCCAGTCTACACATATTCTCATATATGTTTATTTGTACCTTCATATACATATGTGCACACCGCAGTGGAAATATCTAACGCTAAGGGTCCAAGGACCCAAATAATAAGGTTTTAGGGCCCAAATACCATTATCATTGTAGCATTTGGGCCCTAAAACCCTATAATTTCAGTCCTTGGACCCTCATATAGTCCCCATATATCTCTATATATATATATATCCCCCTATAACTCCCTTAAAGGGACCCTTTTATTTGGGTCCTTGGACCCTTAGGGTAATATAAGAGGGGGGTGGGGCTCCTCCAGCAGCTTTAGCAAGGCCATGTTGTGGTGAGCAGGGCCCTCAAGGCCCCAAGCGAGATATGTGAAGATTATGAAAATTCTGGTCCCTTTTTGAGTACCCTAAATATTAGATGCCGTACTATAATAGGGACCCAAAAAGGGACCATAATTTTAACAATTGTGGTGATGTACCTGTAACAGAATGTATAGAGGACGTTATGAAAACAAGCTCCCTTGCAAGTATTTCAACAGGGTCCCTGTTTTAAAGACTTGGTATACTTTGTACAGAGCTTTGCTCCCGGCGCCAAAAAAACATTGGCTCCACCCCTAGAGCCCTAAACCCTAAACCTACGAGGCTTGGGGGCAAAATCCTGGGGCGGGAGCGGTTCATTAGCCCTAAATCTGAAATCACGTAATCGTTTCCATTTGCTTTTCTATGCTCCACCCCTACATAACCCTAGCCCTAGATTACGTTTCGTTGCCAACCTGATTTTCGAGTAGGTTCTCCATTGTTAAGGGTAACTAATATCCTTAAACCCTAAACACCACATCCTTAATCCTCCATCAAAACCCATATCTCACTTTGATGGAAACTCTAATCTCTGAAGTCATATTGCCCCTAAAATCCCGGAATCCCCCTTAAATCTCTACTTAACCCTTTTGGGGGAGGGAATGGCGGCTTCAACCCTAAACCCATCCCTAAGCCCTAAACCCTTTAGTAGTTTGTATTTTCTTTTCCATTCTCCCTATATAACCCCAATACCCTGAATCCATGACCCCTCTAAAATCCGAGGCCATGGCCAACAGCACGAGTTCTGTTTGGATAATAGCCTGCCATCATGCGAGAGCCAGGAGTCTGAGTTTATATAGGGTTTAATAGACGGCTAATACTAGGGTTATATGGGGTTGTATAAGGATAATGGAAAAGAAAATGGAAACTACTACAATGGGGTTATAGTGGGCTTAGTGCGCAGGGGTACCTTTAAAATAGAGGATATCTGGTAAAGGGGTTAGGGTTTCGGGCTTAGGGTTGGGGGTTTAGTGTCTGGGGGTAATGTTTAGGGTTAAGAGTTTGAGATCTACATATTAGGGGTAAGGCTTAGAGGTACCGTGTGCGGTATTGGGGCCTGTTTCGGGTGCACTAAACATGAAGGAGTGTATGATAATGTGACCCCCCAAAAACTACCATGTTTTGCAGGGCCTACTGTGTAGGTAGGTTGCAAACTGACAATTAGAATAAGGTTTTTTGGGGGGAGGTACAATTATCCACCCTAACCCCTGAACCCTAAACTCTGAACAACCACCTTTGTAACTCGTTCAAGCTTGAAAACGTCTAGCTGCGGAGCCAACCGGGGCAGCGCTTATGTTGTGCTTCGGGGTCTAAACCCTGAACCCTAAAATCCTGTATAGTGACTACCCTAAACCCTAAACCCTATAGCTACCCGACACCCTAAGCTCTGAATCCTATAACTACCTAGACCCTGAATCCGATAACTACCCTACACCATAAACCCCTCCTATAACTACCCTAAACCCAGGTGCTTCGGACTTTGGACCGCCTGCCGATACGGATTGACGAAACATCTCACACCGCACAGACGACGACGCTCTAAGAACCCCTTAAAGGGATTCTATGGGGGCAGGTAGGGACATATACTATCTGATAATCTGTATAGATATCTATATACATAGGTATGTGGTAGCCCCACCGCTAACACTTGTTAACTAAAATCCCTGGCTCAATGGTTCAGTATATTGGTATGGTTTACTAAAAAACAAAACTTCTAATTCGATACTAAAAGCTGCAATTTTTCTGCGGTGCTCCCTTGGCTTTCATACTGCAAGTTTATTGGACCATATGCTCATAAGTGGTGAGCACTTGTCAATTATGCCTTATTAACTGTAAGGAAGAAGCGGAGCCATGGAGCCAAGAGTAGTCCGGCAATATCGCCCAAAAGATTACTCTTACTCTTATACTCTTGCTATTAGTATTACTATTCAACTCCCTGCATTTCTTTTCCACTCCCAAATCCTGCAGCCTAAGCCTCGTAGTAATTTCCAATTTCATTCCCTTTCGTTTGGTTTTTAAAGGAACAAGCGAGGAGTTTGGGGGAATCTCCGAACAATCCACCCCAATTCCGTGTAGAACCCCTGCAACGTCCCTCATACAGTTGGGTACAATTTCGTCCATAACGCCTGACGTAGTTTGTTTTTTGGCCCATGCAGCTTGTAAAGCTCGTAAGATCAAAACGAACACCCACCAAATGTACATAGGAAGTATAGTTCAAGCTCCTGGTATCCAGCTTCATGACCACTATAATAGTCCCCTTTTAAGGCGTTTGGACTATAGCCCATATGCAAGTAGCAATCAACATGCGGTCATGTGTCAAAACTCTGCCATTTGCGCGATGATCCAACGGTGTACTATGCCCCGGTTCCTTTTAAGGACCCCACGCCCCTTAACATCAAACATGCCACTTAATACACAAAGTTCCTTGTAAAGAATGTTTGAGTTCTGTGTTTAACACATAAAACGGAGAGGAATAGGTTTTGGGTTTGTAGCTTCTCAATGTTTTGCGTCCTGTCTTGGGTACCCGCATTTCACTTCCGTAGTTGAATCAGAGGCGCCTGCTTTTGACCAACGGATGTCGGCTCTTGTCAAGAATTACACGCCCATTTCGGTGTACTGATTCTCATACGACAGCTGGTACATCGCGGTGCAAAAAAAAAATAGCCCCCCAGAAACCACCCAGGAACGACCGAGCCCACGCCTAACTTTCATCCGCAAAACAGAAAAGACTAAATAAAAAATCCAAGGGTTCTGAGAGGGTCTGTCTTATCTGGGGTGGGGGTCTACCTTAAAGATGAGGGCTGCAACAAATGAAGCGCGACACGTTTTAGGGTGCATGCGGTTGAGGGTTTGAAGTTCCTCTGCCGCATTCGCTTTTGATTGATTCTTTAGACGCTAGCTCGTGTATGTCGATTTTAGAACCAAACTGAGCCCGTCTGGGACTACTTCCTGCAAATGCTACCATTTAAGGTGATGTAAGTCGTTCTAATTCAGTCATGTATTGTAGGTCTGGGAATGCATCGCCAAGTCCGGTTCTTTTGTTGGCTGAAAGAGATACTTGGAAAGAATGGCGCAGAAACCTTAAACCTTCAACAAAACCCTGCGGGGGGTATTAACAAATCATGCTCTAGCTAGGCTTGAAGGGTGTTCCAGAACCCATGTTCTTGCGTATACGCGATGAAAACTAGGATTCCCTTGGAGTATAACCCTTGACCTTGACTTAAAAGAAACCAATTTTGCACCGTGGTTCCCAGACGGTCTGCTATCATCATTCTAGCATTAGCGAGCGAGTGTAGCACGGGAGGGCCCAAGTACGCGCTACAAAGGCAAGTGCAGAATCGCGCACATTAGATGCTGAACGGCAGCTACAATTGTCTACAATTGTCAAGACTACTCTCCTAGAGGCCATTAGCCTTGGTATAACATGAGTCTCGAAGTCCGCGCCATGTACCCTATGGTACTACGACCCAATTGAGCAGGGCTTCAAAACGAGACTGCTACATTGTTTGAAAACATGCGCGAAAGACATTTCCATTCGGCACAGGTCTACAAGTCCAGAGTTTGGTGGGCCTAGCTAGTGGCTCTTAGGGAGCAAGGTTCAGGTTTAGACTTCAGAGTTTCGGGATTTGTGTTCAAATTTTGGGATCTGAACCCTGTTCGCCAGCTTATCCCTCGCCAAATCAGAATCTTTTTGGAATCTAACTGCAGACAGAATGCAGCAACAATAACAAGAGGCACGCTTCAAGCGGCAGATCGGCACGTCGCGATCCTCGTGACTGTCGTCGCTTTTGGACGTCCAGTACAATTGTACGATCAACACATTTCCTGGTTCCCCCTTTTAGCTGTTGCAAGGAAATTCTGCGGTACTGGTACTCCCGCATGGGCTCTCCTATTCACCCCCGTTCCTCCTACCCCCTTAAGCTTCACCACTAACTAAAGGAGAACCTCACGGGGAGCGTGGCTAGAGAACCTGCGAGGATCCTTGAAGTGTAGCTTTGGCATATTCTAACCACGGAGCAGTAAACGCCAGGTGCATACATAACCCTAAACCCGTCAGTGCGGGTGGGTTGGGAAGTGGTTCGGGAACCCATAATTCACCCAACCTCAGAAAAGCACGATTCAGGGGCTTAGGGTTCTTAGGCCCTGAAGACCATAAAGCCTGAACCCTAATTTCTGAAGCCCTTCTGCAACTGGCAACCGTAGCCCTCGATCCAACCTGACCTCTAAACCACTACAACGCGGAAATCCTGAAACCCTAATAACCTAAAACACCCTTACACCACTAAATCCTCACCGCACAAACCCTGACCTCAACCCCAAACCTAAGACCGGGAAACCCTACAGCCTCCTTGACCTTGATCTTTAAATCTTGGAACCCCCAAAAGCCTATGTACCTCTACACACACATATACCTGTACCTAAGCCGTCAATCCTGAACCCCAAACCCTAAACCCGAAACCCTATACCCTAAGCCCTGAACCCTAAACTCTAAACCCCAAACCCCAAAACCCTAAGCCCTGGACAAACTTCAAACTCCACCACAATGCCTCGAAGCCCTAATCTCTGACCCGTAACCCTTAACTGCCTAAACCCCACACCCGTCTGCCCATTGGGGTAGTATCAGGGTTATATTCGGACCATGGAAAATAAAATGGAAACTACTATTTACGTAGGGTTTAGGGGAGCCCTAAACCTAAACTCCTAGCTCCAAACCTTACCTGAACCCTAAAAGTATGCAGAAGAATTGCCTTTTGGGCTATCTTTAGGGGTTTTGGGCTAGAATTTTACCTGCTTCGGCAGTCCAGGCAATCCTAAATCATGAACCTCAAGCCCTAAACCCTTACGCCCAGAATAAAGCAAACTTGTACCGGGCCAAAAGCAAAGGACAAAACTCTGCAGACTATAGGGTGTAGGGGTTTAGGGTTTAGGGCTCAGGGTTTAGCGTTTAGGGAAAACGCCGGACATGGACCTAGACATCTGTCATAAACCCTAAACCTGAACCCCTTAATCCTAAACTCTAAAACACCCAAATAAACCCCATGCCATTGATCCCTTGACCCTAAGCCCAAAAGCCTACACCCCGATGCCTAAGCCCTAATTGCTAAGCACTAAACCTCAATCCCTAATCCTGAAACCTAGACCCCAAATGACTAAGGCCTATATGCCCTAAACTCTATTTATAACCCCTAACCACTACAACCCTAAACCGTAGATCCCTACCCTAAACCCTGGTTTGAACCCTAAATCCCTAGACCCACAACCCGAGATGCACTAAACCCTAAACGCAATAAACCCCTATATGAAAACCCTACATTGCTCCCATTTCCCCTTACAAAAAGTGTATATCCCCAAGTCCTACAAATCCAAACCCTAGTTGCCCAATCCCTATATGCCCTAAGCCCTACATATCCTAGACCCCTAAACCCTAAATGCCCTAAATCCTATATACCCTACACTCCTAGACCTTATAGGCCCTAAAACCTCATCCCTAAACCCTGAATCCCTAAACTCTACACCCTAGATTCCAAATCCCTAAACCTTCAACCCCCCAAATCCTCAATCAGTAAATCCTAAACCCTTAATCCCGGAACCCTAAATCCCTCATCTCTAAACTCCGGAATGCCTAAACCGCACCCCTAAATCCTAAACCCTTAAATCCCTAAATCCTTTAATCCCTCGATCCTAAACCCGTACACCCCAAATCCTTAAACCGGGCCCCTAAACTGAAATCTCTAAATGCCCGGACCCTTATACTTAAAATCCCTAAAACGCAGCGACTCGGCCTGCCGGGCACGTAAGCTCACAGGCTTGGTAGTGTGTGAGGTAGGTAGAGGCCTTACCTGGGGCTCAAACGCATTTAGGCCTTAGGTTTTAGGGATCTAATGGTTTGGGGTTTGAGGATTTAGGGCGTGAGGTAGGTAGAGGCCTTGAGGTAGGTAGAGGCCTTGCCTGGAATCTAGGGTTTAGGATATGAGGGTTTCGGGGTTTAGGTTTTAGGGGTTAAGGATTCAGGGATTTAGGGGTTTAGCGTTCATGGATTTAGGGTTGATGGTTTTCAAGGTTTAGGGTTTGGGCTTTGTAGGGTTTAGGACTTAGGGATTCGGGTTTAGGCTTCAGGTTTGAGGGTTTAGGGTTTTAGGCATATAGCGTTGAGGGTTTAGGGATTAGGGTCATACACCTTTCAGGGTATGTAGAAGCTATCTAGGGCATATATATATATATGTATTCATATCTACATATGTAGAACTTAGGCAGTGTGTAAAGTAGGTGGAGGCATTACCTGAGAATTTAAGGGATAGGACGGGTTTAAAGGGGTCATATCGGCCCTAAACCCTAAACCTTACACCCTAATCCCTACACCCTAAACCCTACACCCCTAAACCCTAAACCCTAAGAGTTTAACGGGGTTGAGTGTGGGACAGGTAGAGGCCTGAACTGGGAGTGAGGATTTACGGTTTAGGGCTTACGCTTTAGGGTTTAAGGTTAGGGCTTGTTAGAGTTTAGGGGCTGGAGTTTAAGATGTATTCAAGGTTTAGGGCCTAAGGTTTAGGGCTTAGGGTTTAGGGTTCAGGGCTTAGGGTTTGGGATCTATGGCCTAGGGATTAGGACTTAGAGTTAGGATCTAGGGTTTAGGGGTTCAGGTTTGGGGATTACATTAATGCTATACACATTTAAGGGGATATAGGAGCTATACAGGGGATACATAGGGATATGTGGGGCTTAGGGTTCAGGATTTACGGTGTAGGGCCTATAGGGTGTAGGGCAAGTGAAGGCTTTCACTGAGAATCAAGGTCTCTTTAAAGGGGATACAGGGGTTCCAACATACAGGGTTTTGAGGTTTCGGCCTTACCTGAGAATCTAAGGCCCTGTATAGATCAGCGTCGAAGGGATGATTGTGGTTTAGGGTTCCTTTCAAGGGGGTTATATCGAAAAGAACATGGAAACTATCGGGATTATAGGGATTATGAAGGGGTCATAATATGTAGGGATAATGGAGAAGAAAATGGAAGCTGCTATTATTCAGGGTTTAGGGTTTTGTAGGCTTCAGCATCTGGAATCCAAGCATTCATTCATCGAGCGGCTTTCCAAACCAACAGCAATATACCCACCCGCCAAATGGGTCCAATAACATTAATGAACAAGTCTGAAAACCCGTATTATATCTATTCCGGTCATTGCAAGTCTAACCGTCAGAGTCGCGAGTGTCAAGGCTACCTCAACCCCTAAACCCTCAACCCTAACCCTAAACCCCTGAACCCTAAACCCTAGGCAAACAAGCCCAACCGCATCTTTGGAACACTTACATAACAAAGTTGGGTTAAGTTTAAAGTTAAAGTTGCAGAAGTCTAGCCGATAAGGGCAAAGAAGGCTAACCATCAACATGGACAAGTGTAGAGTAAAGGCAAAGAAGTCTAAAAGTGAAACTGGAAAAGTTTCTGGATAAAAGGCGGCAAATTCTAAAATGATAAGTAAACACACTTAAGGGTAACGGGGCAGAAGCGTAACTGCAGAAGTGGAAAATCTGGGTAAAGGCGGAGAAGGCTAACCATAGGGTAAAAAAGCGGCGAAATCTACCCGTAAAGGAAGACAGTTCAAAGCAGTTTTAATCGTAAAGGTGGAAAATGTTAAGGTTGCAGTCTCTCAAGTTCAGCAGCACGTTCTGAACCCTGAATAACTGTCCTCTCTCTAAGACTCCACAGGAAGACAAACAAAACCACAAGCATCCCACATACTTCACCTGCCGAAGCAACCAGATCCAGATTTGTAAAACTATATATATATATATGTTTCTTGGAGCTTGTTGTTCCATAGCGTAAAACTCAACATTGTCAGGATTCCCAGCATCTACACGATACTTTCCCAAAACAGGGGAACCTCAATATAGACCTGAAAATACAAAACCAGTATATCCCCTTTTAAAGGTATACCTAACTTGGGAAACTCTAAACCCTAAACCGTATAAAGCCCTATGTAACCACCAAAACCCGTTTTGAAAGGTACCCCTAATTTCGGAAACCCCTATTCCGACCCCAAGCCCTACACTCTAAAGAAAAATCCTACCCAAAACGAGCACTGAAAACCCTAAGAACCCTAAACCCTAAAAACATTTAACCCTATAACCACGAAGAACAACATAGAACCGAAAAAACAAACAACACTTCAAAAAAACATTGAACCCTAAACAACAAAAAAACGTTAACAAAAAAACACAGAATTTGTTTTTATTTGTAAAAAAGAAAACACTAAACACTAAAAACCTGAAACCTTAAACCCCGAAACCCTTGAACCCTAAACCCTGAACCTTAACAACCCTAGAAATACTAAACACCCTGATCCCTGAAAACCCAAAACCCTAAACACACTAAAAGCCCTAAACACCCTAATCCCTAAACCCTGAAAGCCCTAAACACCCTTACAACCCTAAACCCTAAAAACCCTAACCTCTAGACCCCCAAACCCCTAAACCCTAAACCCTTGAACTCCAAACCCTAAACACCCTACAAACCCTAAACCACATTCAGGGCAAGGTGCACTCGGTGCAGTGATCTTCAGCCTCGCACTTGTTGCATGTCGGCGGGCACACCTGCAGGATTTAGGGATTGGGAAATTTAGAGATTCAGAGATTTCGGGGTTTAGGCTTTAGGGATTTAGCGGATCAGGGTTTATAAGGCATTTAGGGGGTTTAGGGATTTAGGGATTCAGGGGTTTCGGGGTTTATGGATTCAGGGTTTAGGGGTTTCGGGATTAGGGAATGCAACCATTTGGTTGCAACAGGCTTTCGGGTGCTGAAAATTTCTTTTGGTCCTCAGCATGGAATGTGGGGGGAAAGATTGATTCCTACAGCACCGCTAATAATCCCATAGTTTCCCCAATGTAGTAATAGGTTCATATTGGGGGGGGTTCCATAGTAGTCGCTCTATAGTCCCTTACGATGGCGCCTTCAATGCTCACACGTTCGCTAACAACCCTTTTAAGCACCAGGGAGACCATCGGGAATCCCAAGCCCCTAAACTCCTGCATATAGTTACTCCTATCCCAGTGGTTTAGGGTTTGGGGTTTAGGGTTTAGGCTTTAGGGTTTGGGGTTTGGGGTTGTACTGCCCATACCCAGTAACAGTCTATATTATGGGTCCAATTAAGTGCTATACATAACCATATTCTATTTTTTATCCAGGGGGGGCAGTACCCAACCAAAAACCCCTTGAAAGGCTATAAAACCCACTAACCAAGAGCACTTCCCTTGAAACCTTACACCGTAGACCTTGAAGTCATAAACATGCAAACACTATAGGACTCCGTAGCTCCCAGGGACGAAAGCTTCCGTATGGATTCGTGGCTTTCCTAAACTTTGGGGCCACTTTTTTGGGGGTCCCTATGGTAAGGAATTATAGTATTGGGGGTCTATATTGGGGCCGCTATTTAGGGAAGTCACTATTCATTGTTGTTTGGGCCGTGCATTTCAATTCTGGATTCCCTTCACGCACGGTGCGTGGGACTAGGTGGATTTGGAGTATGGGCTCCTCTGCACCACCAGGGGTTCCTCTTGGCTTAAAAGTCATAACAATCAATTTCCGCTTATCTTGCCTCACAACCCTCCAAACATCATTTGCAACATCCTACCTTAGACCCTAAACCTAAGTCCTAAACCTCAAATAGTAGCTTCCATTTTCTTCTCCATTATCCCCATATAACCCTTATATAGCCCCTATATCCCTTTAAAGGGACCTAAACCCCCTTGGACCCTTAAACCCTATATTCCCCTAGATATAACTTCAAGGGAGCAAGCCTAAACCCTAAACCCTAAATAGTAATTTCCATTTCCTTTCCATTATCCCTATATAAGCTATAGTCTAAACTCCCAGTATCCCCCCTGATAACCCTTATAATACTCCCCTATGTAAGCCCGCTTAAGGAGTTTAGACTATAGCTCATATGAGCATGTAACTTCAAGGGAGCAAGCCAGCAGCGTCCTGGCCCTTCGTCTGGACCCGAGGATCGGCGCTGGCAATCTACGTATGAGTCCGTGCAAGCTGAAATGCCACTGGCACAGACTGCCTGGATCCCCAAAAGCAGGAAAAATAACAGCCCAAACCCGTAAGAATAACTCAAAAAGCCTTCTTTTCGTTCTTTTGAGATTCAGACCAGTTTTTGATAAGATGAAACTTAGCAGTCCAGGTTCTCTTGCAAAAGCAGCACAGAGACACAGCAAGTGTAGCGAGAGCCTGCAACACACCGCATAAATGACGCTCCCGCCCTTGATGCACTTCGAGACAAGAATCAGGCTGCACGCTTGGCAAGGTGATAATGGAGGGGGAATACATATCAATCCGACTTCTAAGGCACTTCAGCAGACTGCGTTTCCCAAGCCAAGACTGAACTCTGATGCACCCTAAACCCTGAACCCGGTTTAGGGTTTAGAACCTTGCTCCGTACAGGAACCTGCCAGCCTCTTGCACTCCTTGGCCTTACACACAGCAAGGGTAATCCCCTCCCCCTAATATTAAACCCAAAACCCCAAACTCTAAACAACTGCTCACATCAGCCAGAATCTGGTCTGCGACAGGCTTTAGGGTTTAGGGTTTAAACACCCCGACCCCACGTAATATTAAATACTCCCCATTGTGGTATGTTATAATATATTGGGAATATTTAATATTCGTAGGCGGAGGGGGTTAACATTAGGGGAGGGGATTAGTGCTTTGTCTGGGGGTTCAACCGAGTAAGATCATGTTCTGTACATAAACACTATACCCAAAAGGAGGATATAATGTTACTCTACATTGGGTACCCCAGTACCCCAAAAATCAAAAAATACATGAGGCTTCAGAGGACGTTTAGGGTTTACTGTAGGTTCAGGGCTTAGGGTGATGTAGCCCGAGAGGCCTTGCAGACTCGACC
This sequence comes from Symbiodinium pilosum, assembly GCA_905231905.1. Classification (NCBI taxonomy): domain Eukaryota; class Dinophyceae; order Suessiales; family Symbiodiniaceae; genus Symbiodinium; species Symbiodinium pilosum. The sequence continues at coordinate 30,727 of CAJNIZ010024080.1, read as the reverse complement.
TAGGTCACCAACGCCTTCTTCGAAGTAGCCTGGTAGGGCTCTAGTCCCCCTTAAGTAGATAGAAGATAGTTTTGGGTAAATTATAATAAGGTCCTCATGTACCCGATATTCTATCTACTTTAGGGGGACCGTAGAGTTTTGGATGCAGCGGCATACAATACAAGAGCGGACCCCACACTTACGATATTTGGGTGCTCACATGAGCGATAATTTAAACTCCTAGTATCCCCCTCAATAACCCCTATAATACTCCCCTATATAACCTCTTATAAGGAGTTTAGACTGTGGCTCACCTTTCCCTACATTAAGATATAAAGCCTTCTGCATGTTACAAGTCTGCTGGCAAGCTGCTGCTGCAGAATTTGACAGGAACAGTCAATAGCTTGTGCAACACTTTTCAAGATTGAGCCCTTAACGGCTCAAGCCTCAAAGAGTCTAATAGGACCCTGACAAGGTTGAAGTACGAGATAGGGGCAAGGTCGGGTTTTCGAGCCTTCTGTGGGGATCCGGATGCTTCCTTCAGTCTTTGTGGACCCCAAACTACGTACAAATAACCCCAAACACCTAAAAATAGCACAAAAGGCGGGGTTCAGGTTGGTATACATGTATGTTGAAAAATGAAAGCTCCCATAAACAGGGTTGGGAAACGGGCAGAAGGTTTCTAAGAGTAGACCTTCACCGATACAATGATAGCGCAGCCGTGTAAAGTTCCTACCTGAACCCCAGAAGTATGCAGAGTAATTGCCTTTTGTGGCCATGTTTAGGGGTATTGGGCTGTTTTTTTTTTACCTACTTTGGGGATCCAGATAGTCTGGGGTTTCCCGAGGCATCAACACAATGCCTCAATCCTCATGCCTCAGTGTTGTTCGGGGCCTTTTTATCAGCGAAAGCTGTCAAACTGCATGCAGATGGGATCGCACCTGACGTGTAAAGGTGAACTGAGCCCTGGCCTAAAGTCCTAGCAAATTCCCTAAACCCTAAACCCTCTTAATAGGGTCCCCCCAACACCCTATAATTTCCCCTGTAGGTCGCCCCCCAACCTAAGTTGAGTCCGTACCCAGACCCCCAAAAGGATCTAAAAATTAGATCCCCTAGAACCATATGGGATTTAGGGTTTAGGGTTTAGGGTTAATTAAATGAGGATTATATAAGGGTTATAATGGGTCTATATAGGGGATCTAATTTTTAGATCCTCGCAGGGTCTGGGTAGCTCAACTAGCTTCATAGAGGGACCCTGAGTCTCTACCTGAGGGCAAATCTCATTCCCGAGCGCAGTCTCAAGGCTCAAGCTTGACACAAGGCAGTTTCCCTATGTATATTACTATTACTTACTAGAGGTGAATGGGGAATATGGGAATAAATGAATACATTATGCAGCTGCACTGCAAAAGCGGGCAAAATAATTGCCCAAAACCTCTTAGAATACCACCAAATACCAGTATTTTACAAACTTTGGGGGTCTAGGTAGGGTTATTCCTAAACCCTAAACCCTTTATTCTGATTCCACTTGCCTAAAGCGACCTGAGCCCTTGCTGCTGGATAGAACACTCAAAGTTGTAGGCTTCTGGAGTCGTGGGCGAATCTTTCTAAGCCAAACCCTTGGCCCGAACCCTTGAGCTTGTGAACCATCAATCTGAAAGCGTCACCCAAGGTCATGCTGGGGCAAAAACCGTCTTGGCATTCGTCCTCGCACCAGTGGTAGTGAGACAAGTAGGTCGAGTTTCTGCACTCCTGTCAGCAGTTGGGCTGTAGTCTCCTTCGACCTACAATAAAAAGACTATGTTTAATACTTCCCTGGGGTTATACTATAATAAGAACTCAAAGTAATTCCTAAGGACAGTACCGTGGGAACTTGGGCAACTTCACCCTCTCCTATAACAGTTTGGGGAGTAGGATACGAGGCTTCGGGCTTGATTAGGGTTGAGGATTTTCCTGGGACACCAGCAGTATTTGGTTTATTGGTCTCTTGCTTAAAAACCATAACCGTCTACAATTGACGACCGCAAATTTGCAATACTTGGGAAATGTCCGTGGAACAAGTCGCAAAAACGCATCCACGAGACAGTTTGGATTTTGGGTTTCCCAAGAGCTATAGAGACCTCTTGCCTGCCAATGAGCTCTAGTCTGAACTCCTGGTATCCCCCTCAATAGCCCCTATGATGCTCCCCTATATAATCCCGTATATAATAACCCTTTAAGGAGTTTCCCCAAACCCTAAATTGTAGCTCATTTTCTTTTCCATTACCCCTATATAATCCCCTATATAACTCCTGTACGAGTTTAGACTACAGCCGATATGACAGGACCTTTGAGTTCTAATCTCGCCATAGGGTGACCAGAGAGGCAAACACATATACAGGTGGTGTCCCGACTGAATCTCCAGGAACAAGTGGGTTTGGGGTTTAGGGTAGCATGATAACGACGAAGCCCGTGTAAGTCCATCTGCCTACAGCTTAGGTCATACAGTAGGTAAAATCATGGCCTGAGAACCCTAAGAATAGCCCCCAAAAAGGCCATTCTTCTACATACCTTTTGGGGTTCAGGTAGGTGGCCAAGCCTTGAAATTAATCCCTTACTCTTATTTACGGTTTAGGGTTTAGGTTTTAGGGTTTAGGGTATTCGGGCAAAGAATTTCGCAACAAACCTGGGCCCGAAATTTAAGTTCAGATCTTGACATCCTAGACACTATCCTCTAATCCAGGGAAAGAATCCCATATAAACCCTACACACACCAGAAACCCTCCCCACAAACATGTCCAAACCCGGTTCTGAAATTGAATCCTGAACCCCGGCCCTGAAAAAATAGTAAATGCTGCAAAATAGCCGCAGAATCTAAATCTGATCGCTTAAGCCGAATCTTCCGAGTCCTAAACTTGAAGCCCTATCCTACAAATTCTACCTCGTGCGGCCTGAACGTTACAAATCCTACTCCCTAAATCCGAATCCCCAGTCCTGACAGATCTTTGGTGCGGTACAAAGACTGCAGTTTTCAGCACCTGAACACTCACGGATTTTGTGCTTACAAAACTCAGTGAGATCATAGGTGCTCAGGGTTTCGGGTGATAGCCGTGCCTTGTGGAAGGGTATGGAATTCCACGACGTCACTGGCGAGCTGCGAAATCGATTATACCCTAAACCCAAAGCCCTAAATCCTAAACTTATGTTCACAGGAATCATTACGAGACACGGGGCCTCAGATAAGGGCGGCCGGAAAGCTCTTTGGAGTTCTTGAGATATCTGGGGGTTTCCCAAAATTTGGGGTACCCTTTTGGGGATCCCTATAATAAGGACTATAGTATATTGGGGGTCATATAGCGGTACCGTAATTTTGGGAAACTAACATATGTAGGACTTTCAATAGGATACAAACATCCCTAAGCCTAATCCCCCTAAACCCTAAATGCTTTCCCAGCTACAACACTGCCCACCCAAACTTTTTACAACAGGTTTGCTTCAAACTCCTGCGCAGCACGAGGAAAAAAACGCTACCCATCTACCTCACCGCGGCTACAATTCAGTCGCCTGTTCTAGAGATGGGGGTTCCACTAAATTCGGGGGTTATATAGGGATATATATATATATATAGGGTTTAGGGTTTAGGGGTTTCCCATTAGGGGTACATTCTCTGGGGTCCCAAGAATAAGGACGATACCTTTCTTGGGGGGTCTCTGTTGGGGTCCCCCACATAGGAAAACTACCAGATAGAGCTTCTGAGCTTGAAGGAATGTTTGGACCCCCAAACGTAGGTAAAATGATAGCCCAAAACCCTTAAACATAGCCCAAAAGGCAAGTACTCTGCATACTTTTGGGGTTCAGGAATTCCTAAACCCTCAACCCTTAACCCTGAACTCTGAAAGGCTCAGGTGCAAGCTTTGTCTGGGAGGACGTGAGTCCGAGATAAGGCCAAGTTTGGTACTCTTCAATCTCTTAAGGTCCAAGGACGCCAACAATGGGGGATACTATAGTTTGAAGATTATTTGGGAATTTGGGACCTCAAACCCTAATATTTGGGTCCTTGGACCCGTAGGGATCTGCACACCTAGAATATGGCTTTGGGTATATTATGATAAGATCCCCATATACCCCATGTTATAATTAGTTCAGGGGGGGGACTATATGTTCAGCTTGGATGGGATGAGAGCACCGGTAACTTGCTCTTTTGAACTCGCATCATACCCTAGGGATCCAAGTCTGGGTTATATAGGGTTCATATAAGGGTACGTAACATAGGGATCCAAGTATAACAAATAATACCCACCTTGGGCCCTCAAGTCTGAAACTGTTACCTACATTTGGCTACTTGGTTCCCCGGGGATAGACATAGGCATGAATGGTGCTAGGCTGCAACTTACAGGTTATGAGCCGCACCCACTACAAATCCCTGCCCCATGCGCGCGGGCACAGGGAAGAACAACAGTCACCTCCCACTAAACCCCTAAGCCCGCACCAAACTCAAGAGATCCTTATCCAGCTCATCTGTAGCTACATTGAGCTAGAGTCAAAACTCCTTAAACGGGATTATACAGGGGATTAACTAGGAGACTATAATAGGGGTTATTAAAGGGGATACTAAGAGTTTAGGCAATGGCTGACATGTATTTGGAGCTGTCTCAGCCCACGATATACTAAAACGGGCAGAGGACCCACAACTTTGGCTAAGTGAAACACCGTAAACTGTAAGCCCCCCCCAATCTCTTAGAGATAAAGAGATAAAGACAGAAGGTCTAGTGCTGTCCGAACATATCCGCTACGTAACGTTTATAAACATGAAGTCCGCGGGAGGAATATCTCCAAAACGTCTTCACCCCTAATGTGCTCAAAACCCTGAAACCCTAATATGATTTAAGGAATATTCCTTAATTAAGGGGTATTGGGTTTGTGGGTAAGACCCCAAACCCTAAATCCTTAATGGCCCAAGGCACATAGAGGACAAGAATTCCCAACGCCACCGGGGACTGGAAGCTGCCAATAGCCATCAGGGCAAATATCGCGACCTGGGTCTCAGGATGTTGAGCCTCGACTCTTCTGTTACAGTTATGCGATACAATAAAGCTTGCGAGGTACAAGGGGAGTAGGAGAAAATCAGCAGCAGCAGCAGCAGCAGCAGCTGCTGCGGCAGGAGCAGGAGTATCGGCAGTGTAGGAGCAGCAGCAAAATTAGAAAGTAGTAGCAGCGGGGGCGCGGTCAACTCAGATAACACGCTCGACATTCTCAAAAGTGGATTCTTGCGGAAACGAGGTCTTCCTCCCCCCTGGGTTTACACCTAGCCAACGGATCTGCTCATCCTACATTATCATCGGCCTCCCTCGATCATTTTTGTGACGGCAGCACCTTTACATAAAGCTTGCCAAGACTCTTGACCACAAGCTGCAAACCCTGACTGAGCCACATGAGCCCACCCTGAGCCGTCTGCACAACCCATCTGGGTTCAAGAACTTGTCGTTCTTGCATGCGGTACCTGGGCCCGCTAGTGTTAAATGTGGTAAGGGCGCGGGGGCCTAGGGAAGAAGGTGAACGTCGGCGGATGTGCAGGGCAATGCAAGCAGTCATCTCAATTTGTTCCAGAAACCCTAGATTTCTGGCTAGTGAGATGATGGGACTAACATCGCTCAGTATGATAAGCACTTCGTAAATTTGTGGTTCGGCGCCCCCTAAACCACAGACGCATGTACAAACGTGTGTGAAAACAGGGTTCATATGTGTGCTGTCGCTACGTTCAGTGACCGCATGGCCTAAAAGGGCTGTTTGCAAGCGATTTCAATGGATGGGACGCCCTCTTGTCCTATGTGCCATATTGACTGCTTGGGGAAAGGAGACCTAAAAGCAAATGAACCTGAAGCTTAACTCTGGTACAGGATCCTCGGGGCAGGGACCCGTTGAAACAAACGCAGCTTGCAAAAGCCCTCAAACCTCAAGAGAGAACTGCGTTTGAGTAAGAATGGCCTCGGGCCTCACGTGGGTTTCCCTGCTTGTGAGTAACTCTCACGGTCGAGATGTTCTGAAACATACCTCATATGAAACGAAGCTGCTGCACAAATGGGGTACATCGTTGTGCCCAGCAGCCCGCTCACTCGCCTAATCCCCGGCCTATCTTCTCCACACTTTAACCAACACCCTCCTAGTCCTAGTACTTTGAACTCGGGATATATGGTCCTTAATTTGGGTACTTTGGCCTAAACAGAGCTTAGGTGGACGGTCCAGGAAGACAGATACCGTCATCCAGCAGAGATGGTTTGCTCAGAGTACTTTATCCAAACCCTATAAGCTCCTGTCCTGAATCCCCAACTCACTCGGCCCAGAGCCCCTCCGAACAATCGCGCGGCTTAAGGTTCAGGTTTTGGGGTCTAAGTTTTAGGGTGTAGGGTTTCGGGTTTAGCGCGCAAACCTTGTGCAAAGCAATGCCTGACCCAAGGCCCAGCTCGCGTAACCTTAAAACTCTGAAGCCCTAAACCCCAACCCCCGTACACCTTAGACCCTGCCTCCATTTGAACCCAAGCCCCGTGCCATGCACATTGTACATGTATATGTCCCAGCTAAACCCTGAATGCCCCACCTCACACACCCTAAATCCCATGAAAACCCTGCCCACTCTACACCCCAAAAACGACACACCCCAAGCTGTCTAAACCCTCAAGCCCTAACCCCCAAGCTGTTTACCACTGAGGCAGCTGCACACCTCGTAGGTGTCACAGGTGTCACAGTTGGGAGAACACGGCTGGCCTTTGGACTCCCCATGTACCCCATGGTCTATCTACTTACCTAAGGGGGACTATACCCTCAACCCTAAGCCCTAAACCCCAAAACCTGAATAGTAGTTTCCATTTTCTTTTCCATTATCCCTATATATTATGACCCCTATATAATCCCAATAATCTCTGTAGTTTCCCTAAATGCTTGGACTTAAAGGTTTGGATTTCCCAGCTTACTTGCGGGCGTAGGGAGTTGCAGGGCTCCTGGACGGTGGCTTCATGGGGTCTGGGGCATAGGTCTGACAGTTCAGACGGCAGACTTTTAGAGGTTCAAGTTGCATCCATTTATAGATCTAGAGTTAGGAAATACAATAATGGCCAGGCCTCAAAGTCATAACCTCATGAAGTCGGCCCGGAAAGATGCCTAATCCGCAAATCTGTAGGCGCTACCTGGGGTATACTGACTCTAATGCACCGATGGAGATTTGTACAATTGATAACACTTAGATTTCTTTACCATTGTCGGGCACGTGTTGGTAAACTATACTTATGCGGCGATGGGCGGGCATGGACCCTCCGAATAGGGCCCACATGCGCTGCTTGAATCTATGGTGGCCAGCCCCCAAAAAAACTGTCTAAACTGAAACTTAGATGGACCCGCCACTATCCTTGCGCGCGACGTGAACATGGGTGGTTGTCAAAATAATGGTCCCTGTTTGGATCCCTATTATAATACGGCACCTAATATTTAGGGTACCCCAAAAACCGACCATAATTTTGACAACCACCCACATAACCCCAATATATACCTTATTATAATATAGTAGTTTGCATTTTCTTTTCCATAATCCCTATATAAGCCCCATATAACCCTAATAATTTTGACCCCACATAGAGCTTGCAGGAGAGAAGCAGGTGATGTTGATTTCCCCCGCGCCGAAGGGATAGAGGCCAGGCGGGCATGTGTATTCCTGAGCGTGGGGTTTGTCTACTGTCCTCGCTATTCGCGCGTATTATGGGCGCCTAACTACCGGTTTTTTTGCGTCCTAGGTGTGGGCCCTTAATTGGACTTGTATTGCTTTCTAGGGTATATGTTACGAGGACACCCTGTAATAGTGGTAGAAAAGGAATAGAACATGACCCCGAGTAGAATCAATATGCTCACTTATAGTCACAATTACAGGGTGGGAGTCCACCTAAGATATGTAATATGTCTATAAGGACCACAAGATTCAATGCCCATACCCAGTACCCCATAGTTCTGACTTTGGGGTTTGAGGACACAAAGCGTAGTTTGGGTGGGAAAGCGCCACCATCTTGACCGGGAGATTGCGTTCTCCATATATGGGGCTTTAAAGGGATAAAAAAAAGGATTATATAGAATTTTTGTAGGGTTAAAGGGATTAAATAGGGGTAAGACGGAATAATGGCAAAGAACATGGCAACTATAGGAGTTATACGAGTTATATGCCGCTTTGGGTGGACCAAAGCCGCCACATGTATGGGCAGCACGAGTTTTGCATCCCAAGCTACAAAATGCAAAGGCATGCACGCGGTTTAGGATTTAGGGTTTAGACAAAGGCGTGCTGCACTTGGAAAAATTTAGAGCAGAGCCTTTGTCCGAGTTTGTCGCAGGGCGCCGTTGTCAGTTCAGCTTTGTCACTGTTGAAGCCTATAGTCCCCCTTAAGTAGATACAATATGGAGTATATGGGGCTCTTATTATGATATACCCAAAGCCATATCCTATCTACTTAAGGGGGACTATAACCCTCCAGAACTACCCAGTTGTTTACCGGCATTGTCGAGATCTCAAACCTGCCAGCATGACTGTGACTAGGTTCCCCAGCTACCCCTCAATCATAAGGGTACCCTTTTTCCTAACTGTTAGCTTTAATATGGATACCTTAAAACAAAAAGGGACAAAGGGTACTACCTTGGTACCTACCGTTACTGGAATCCTTACAAGGTCCCTCTTCTGTGCCACCCGCACACTGAGGGCCGCTCGCACGTGCTGAAAGGCGTCAAGAACGCAGAATCTTTGCATTCCGTGCCTTGGGTGTGACGGCAAGATTCTGACACTGATGCTTAATTCTTGTCACTAGCGTGAATCCTCATGATCTCAGGGGGGTGCAATAGCTCCACATGAATCCTTCAAACGCAGGCTCAAGAAGACTCCAAACATTAAGGGAGGAGGAGCAGATTTTGATTTTGGCCCCAGCGGAATGTACTCCGCAGAACCCTTCAGGTAAGGCCAGACCCTAAACCTCCGCAAATTCAATTCAAAACAGTAGGCCTCTGAAAAAAAAGGTCTGTGCAATTCCGCACAACCAGGACTTAGGCCTGAATGAAGGGTACGTTTTGTCTCGAGCCCTTGTTCAGGGTCCTTGCAGGGATAAGGGGTGAGTGCTGAGGAGGGCTGTGAGACGGCAGCATTGCCAGTCGGTTCTTCACGATGCACTATCAAAATCAGCGGCAACGGCCGCAGTGGCGCTGCCAATAACATTATCCACAACTGCTAACCATGCGCAAAAACTTGCCCGAAGCTTTAAGTTCAAACCCCGCCCCCAAGGTCATATACCACCATTGCCCGAAGTTATGTCATAATAGCAGTGAAGACGCAACCAATATGTAGAGCTAAGGGTCCAAGGACCCGAATAATAGGGTTGTAGGGCACAAATACCATTATTATTATTATTATTAATATAGTATTTGGGCCCTAAAACCCTATTATTGGGTCCTTGGACCCTCATATAGTCCCCATATATCTCTACATATATATATCCCCCTATAACTCCCTTAAAGGGACCTCTTTTTGTTTGGGTCGTTGGACCCTAAGGGTAGGTCTTGCCTGTGGCTGAAAAATTGCTCATGGGGATTAAGCGCAAGGCTTTCATCAGAAAATCTGCGTCAAAGTTCAAGGCCCTTGCCGAGAAGTTGTCTTTCAGGAACTGTAAGCATACGGAAAATGAAATGTGCTGCAAGCTCGATGAACACTGGTTTTGCTGTCATGATGCTCTGAATGATGACCAGAGTCAGGAACAAAGAGGAGAATTTGAAACAGTGCCGTACCCCAGAATGCAATTCCAAAATCCAATTTCGAAAGCTTCTCATCAGAACCAATTCACCCTGTCCACCACAAAACCCTGCAGAGACCCCCTTCAAAAACAACTGCTTTGGGCCTTCGTTGTATCCATGAGTCTGGAACTTACCCGAATATATAACCCCAAACAACCCCAGTATAACCCCAATGTAAGCCCAACATAACCCCAGTATAACCCCTACATAACCCCAATATGACCCCTACGTAGCCCCTACATAACTTCAATATGACCCCTACATAGCCCCTACATAACCCCAATATAACGCCTAACATAAGCCCAATATAACGCCAATATAAGCCCAATATAGCCCCGATATAACCCTAATATAACCCCTACATAACATCTACGGTTTACTTTGGGTCTCCAAGTTGCATTCAGCCGCAGTGTTGCACTTGTTGCACGGCGCTGGGCATTGCTCGCACGTACCTCAATCAAGGACGGAAGGGGGGGTGGTTGCCCAAAATCAGGGGTACCTTTTTAGGGGTATTTGGGGGTCTACATTGGGGTCCCCCGATTTAGGGAAACTACCAAGTTGCTCTTCATGGTCAGCCCTCATTTCCCCGAGAATCTGGCATGTGTGTGTTTATGCATGCGAAAGATATCCTGTTTGATGGCAAAGTTCTTGTCTGTCAGAAAGAGGATAACGACTCTTACATGGGAGTTTCCCTAAATTGCTGTTCCCAAAATGGGGGAAATCTATATAGGGCCCCGTATTATAATAGGAACCTAAATATAGGACCCCGTATTGACAGTAATTTAGGACAATCCCCACATGAACGATGGAGACACGGCTCCTTGGGCCTGAACATGACGGAAAGTGTGAGTGCGTTCAGGCTATCATGATATTGAGCGCACGCAAAAAAGTGGGGTCTGAGAAGCCATTGCTGCATTTTCCATAAGATGTGCTTGAACAAAATGGACTTTAAACGGTCTGATGACATGACAGACCTATGTGCGCGCCTGCCCGAGTCGCATTCCAACACTGCTACAAATTCCAACAATGCTACAAAGGCGTGATACGCTGCAATCCCCTCCCCGTAACGTTAAACCCCCCGCCCACCTCCCTAGCATTAAATTTGCCAATATATTAGAATATACCCCATAATGGGAGTATGGAATATTAGGGGGGTGGCGGGGTTATATAATATTAGGGGGAGGGAATGACCAACAAATCCAAAACACTGCTACTGTGAGGCCACCAGAAACCATCCATCCACGTCCTCAATGCAATCCACCCCATCATGCCCTGGAAGTAGTGTATTACGATATGCCAAAATTATGTGCCTGTGCTTCGGTTGAAAGATGGCAGCGATAAACAAAACAATTTGATAGCAAAAAAGACTACAAGCGCATAGTTCGCCTTCTCAAAGACCTAGAAACGCAGAACTCCAGCAATTAGTGAGGCAGGCCCTATAGATTCACTGCCAAACATCCAGCAACCATTCTTACTGAAGTATCAGTCAAGGCACGTCCCGTATCAACCGCTTCATTCGGAACGTTCTGATACCATCCCGGAGGGCCTCCGCAAGCTGTGTGCAAATGGAGAGGTCTCAACAAAAAGGTTGTGTTTCACACCCTGCGCTGCGTCCTGAGTATTCACGTCTTGTAAAAATGCGGCTAAATGCAAAGAAGCGCGGCGGGTGAAGATTTCCTGGCAACAGTTGGTGCTTTTTGCATTAGATCGATCATGCACATGCCGGTCTGTTGAGGCTTGCTAGAAGAAGCGCAGTCACTCCAGCCGCTCGGAGCCCACCCTGATAGTTGATATTGCGAGCTACTGTACGCACATCTACTTCCAAACCCTGCGTAGTTGTTTGCCAAAATAGACCTGGGAATCCTCTAAAAGGTTGAGAACCCTAGACCTACTAGGCTGAAATGACAATCACATTACACTGATTATACCCCGACCTTCATGCCGGCATGCCGGATTCATGACACATGAAATCACGAATCCCAGAATCTGCGCGGTTTCGGGTTTACAGTTTAGGGTGCTAAGGTTTGGGGCCCCAGAATCAAAACCCTGAATTTGATACCTGATGCTCATGAACCCTGCGCACGTCACCTTCCAACCTCAGCTGCCGCCTGGTACCCTTTGAAGGGGTTGTATTGGGGTTATATTGGGATGCTGAAAAATGAAATGAAAATTACTATTCAGGGTTTAGGGGTTTAGGAAGTTATATTGGGGTTGCATAGGGATAGCGTTCCAGGCTCTCGCACTGCTAGCTTTGACTCGCCAACCCGCCTATGCCTAAGCTGGAGTGGTCACTAAAATCTTACGTAGCAGAACATTTGCATGCTTACTGTTGGTTAGTAAGGAATACAGGATATAAAGCGCCTCTATCCCTACATAATATAGTCCCTTATTCCCTACTAATCCCAAGTAAGCATGGGAATCGGTTCACGTAGTGATCAGTGGCCTCGACCCCACGGTTGCATGATCCCACCCTTCCTGTCAAAATGCCAGCAGGTACAACTGCAGCTTACATGGCACATGGCGTACCATACGGGAGCCCAAAAACCCTAAACCCCTGAGCCTTCACCGCTAAATTTTGAGTTGCGGATTACAGCCTCCAGGCGACAGGATGTGCAAACTCGACATGGACCATGCATTGTCTACCCTGGGCTAAACGAGACTATAGGAACAACACCGAATCCCTTACCCTAGGGCTCCAGTTACCTAAAGAATGGGTTCAGGGTTCTATCTACCCTACCAGTAACCTACTATTTAGGTAACTGCGAGCCTAGGGTTAGCCATCAAGCTAAACTGCTTTGATGCAAATCCCCAGCCCGCGTCATTCAGGGGTAAAGCGATTACACAGGGGCTATATGGGGCTTAGGGGTTCCCTTAATGGGGGGGTAGGATTTTGGTTCTCCATAATAGGGACTATGGTGCTTGGGGTTGGAAGCCACTTCAGCTGCGACAAACTTACCAGTTCAGTGATGCAAGTTGAGCAGTTTAGGCTCGAGATTCAACTCACTGATGGAAGGTAGCTCAGTAGGATATTATGAATGACTCCGCATAGCAAGGCGTGCCTAGGTATTAGCACGCCAACTTGTTCAGCATGTGAATTTCAGGAAGTCTTGCGCTGAGGTATTAGTTAACATCTTGCGCTTCTGGTTATGGCCACCTCTCACCTGAGGGCCGCGCACTCTGTCTTGCAAGTGCTGCTTGTGGGATCCAGGAAGTAATTGTTCTTGCAGACCTCGCACCTTTGGAAAACCGAGCAGCTACACACGCACGACCTCAAGCCTGGCATACACGGTCTGCTTTGTGTCTGATATCCAACGTGAGGCGTGTGCTATTTGTGTCGGCTCAGCGGGTCCCGACAATGAGCGTGCAAAACTTCATGGTGCTGACAGCGGCCTAGTGTCTTTAGTTCTGGCCTCTGGGCTTTTATGTCCGAAGGATTCTACTTCCAAAGCCTGTTCAGGGCCACCAAGGTCACCAACAGGGCGTTTGCTATCTCACACAATGGCGAATACGGTTATTCTCAAAATTGTGGGCCCCTTTTGGTTATGGATTATATTGCGGCACCTAATATGTAGGGGTACCCAAAGGGGACCCTAATTTTGGGAGCTACCCACATGGCTATGAACATGAATGGCAACTAACAAAACAAACATCTGAGCAGCTGAGGGCTTGACACCAGTGCTCCCGAGCACTCCATGCAGTTGTCAGAGCAAAGCCTGGGCAAAATGTAAGTTCTTCGCTTAGTGTTTAGGGTTTAGGGTACTCAACCCAGCCTCCAGATGCCTGAAACACAAGACATTGCCTTGTCGGGCTAGGGGGCCTGTGCTCTGAATCGAAATATGCATGGCCTATCCAGAATTTTGTCCACAACCGCTTGACATCAGGCGGCTTGGCACATGGAAGACCGCACGGGATGCATGGGCACGCGAATTCTGAGCACCATGAGATTACTCTAAATGATTCCAAGGCATTTCTTTCTGCAACGCATTCCTTCTAACCATTGTATTCTAGGCTCTTGGATTTTGGCTAAAACTCTCCAATTGTCGCCATTGAATCATCTTCGCAATCTGTCAGCAGGCCCCGAATCCTGTAAGACAAAAAGACCGCATACACCCAAATCCCTCCAACCGTTCAACATGGTAAGGATGCACAGACTGGATTGAAAGGAAAGGTTTCAATCTGGAGCTTTTGTGGTGCAACCGCTACGTACTCGTGCTGTGCCACAAACGGGCGAGTGGTGACAATTCAGAATTGCAAAGTCACCTTTACACTGAACCCATCTCCAAGTAATCCGCATTTCTAGAGTGAAACCTACATCTGTTTCCACTGTTGGTCAACGAAATCACCAGACATCCTCTGCCATCACCATGGATGTGAAGATGTATTTGGGCAGATAGAAACTACCCGAAAAACCGCGCCACTACATGTAGCCTTTTCAAACTGACCGCAAGCACAAAACTGCATTGGGATACATGCCTGCGGACTTAAAGGTTCAAATCTTGGCCTCTGACTTGCATTTGCCCCCAACTTCTTCCGTGCCGTGCTCGTAGTATCCAGGCGGGCACTCGTAGTTACCTTGCATACCAGGTCGTACCGGGCCCTAGATGTCAGGGCTGAAAATGTGCGTACTTACAGGTGGTGGTCTGAATGACTTAAGCGGACGTAGCGACGTTCGTCTCTTCATGTTGAAGCAGCCCAACAGTGACAGCGGCGCGGATGGCTTTGCTTGTGGACGCAGAGCGCCAATATTACGTAGAACAAAACAATTGTACATTCCTGCGCTACTTACCAACAAATCCTTCCGACTCTACCAAGCTCTGAAGGTGCATGAGTAGAAACACCTGCGTAGTAGATTGCTGACTTGAAGACTTTAGGCTGGATTTAAAGGACCGAGGGCCCACTCCCACGCCTTCAAAACCACTTCGCAGTCCAGGATTTAGAAGGGATACTCATGTAAGTGCTCGTGGGCATTCAGTCATGAAGCTAGGTTTCCGGGTACGTGGCCAAGCAGGGATCTGGTACTCAACTGTGCGGCGCAGAGAAACAGAAACAGAGAGAGGGAGAGACGGAGAGAGTCAGACAGAAAGAGGGAGAGAGAGAGAGACAAACAACAATAAACACAATAAATTCAAAAACACGTCAAAACCCCCTGTCATCCCAAATTGACGCCTTGAGGCTAAGAAATGCATCTTTAGCCTACCATGCCTCCGGAACAACGCACCCAACGCCTTTTCTTAAAGGAAGAACTTTGGCAAACTTTTATTGCGAAACACGTCCTGTCAAACACACATTCAGCGCATGACGGCGTGTGAACATGTCATGATAAGGCGTACGAGAGCCCAGAAACCCGAAGAACAGACGTGAACATTGTAAGTTGTAACGATATCAGGTTCATGCCAAACTTGGACGAAAACACGTATAGGGCACAAACTTATGTAAAGTGAAATCTTTCCACATCATGCTGTCTTTTAGTATGTGCGTCTAAGAATACTCTGATTGTGCATTGCCAGGTTGGCACAACAAGGTCCTTAGTTCTGCAGCATAACAAGTTAGTTAGATCTGCCACAATGCATCGAAACAGAATTGAGAACCCTTGGTTAAGCCCATGGCTAAACCGGCATGTAGTTGCCCGCACATTTTTCTGCAAAATCCTTAGCAAAAAAATCTATTCTATGCCAAAGCTTCATTTGTGTCGGCACATCAAACTTCAAGCGCCAAGTTCCTACATCTGCAATCAAAAGCGCGACTCGCTAGAATTACGGCAATTCCTTCATGTGCCACAGCAAGCAACGTGTAAAGGGGCACCTACGAGCACAAATTTCGCCTAGAATGTGATGTTGATTTACGTCCTGGCCGTCCTGTACTTGCATACTCAACAAAGACTGCAAGCAACCGTGGCAGAGTCGTTTGCTTAAAGGGGGGGGTGCGGAGAAACGGAGACCCAATGATGCTGATGATGCTGGCCGTCCAAAAAGCACGTAATTGGCATTTGCATCATAGTCATGTGAAATATCGCCTGAACTCCTTTCATCTCCCTTTTAGAACCCCTACCACCAAGGCCGCAGCATAATACTCCACTATGTATCCGCCCTTGGAAATGTTTACACCTAAACCCTTAACCCCAAACCCTAATCGCCTATGTGACCCTTTGTAAGGAGTTGAGACTATAGCTCATGTGACTGGTTCTCCCAGGAATGGGACCCATAGCAACATCAAACAAACATGCGCAAATTTCAGGGTCCCTGTTGCAAAGGTACGGTTTAGGGTTTAGGGTTGGTTTTGGGACAGTCAGGGGCAGAGAGCAGTGCGATTTCAAGGGTTAGCTTTCAGAGCTTCCACAGTCTTGCAGCCCAGTCGACATTGCTTAGGTAACCCCTTCGGGGCATCTCTGACTCACATCTTTTTGCAATCACAAGGCACTTTGCTGACAGAACTGTAATTAAGAGGGAATCAAAGGCAGCCCCAATGCAAATTGGCAAACGCTCTGTGAACAAATCTTTTTGAACAAGGTGAGCGCTCCCAAAGTCATTTGCACATCGTTCACGCTCGGAAAAGGCCTCTGTTCATAAAGCATAATACATATTGAGTAACACGCAGGGGTTAAAGTCCGACCTTGGAAACCACTTTGTGTGTACCGGTATGGCTTAGGCACTTGCGGGTGGGGTTTTCACAACCTATTTTGAAATGGGAAATTTTGCTCAAGATGTCCACAAACACCTTAAACCCCGACACCCTAAAGCAAATACCCACAACCGTAAACTGGATCCCCACAGTGTTTTGCTGTTGACCTGCTCGCTGCCCTGACGCGCGTCCCGATTCAAGTTGAAGTTTCGAGGGCTACTTGAACGTGCATAGGACATAGCAATTGCCTGTGACTGGCCCCATAACCATAAGTATCACCCCGTACGTGGATTTATTTAGGTTACCTCAATTATAAGTTGGGTTATGCCCAGTCCCAAGCCCACCCAAAATTCTCTGAACTCCGAAGCTGCAGCACGTCCAACGTACAGTTTAAGTAGGGGTTGTGCAGGAATCCCAATTTCGATCAACCCTCTCCTACATCCTAAACGCTAACTCTATGGGTGGGAGGCTCAAGCCCAGGCGGAAGGCTAAACAAACGCACTCCTCCCAATTTGAACGGGTTGGGCCAAGCATAATCCCTGCTGACTACCTGACCTTTAAAGGTACCTAAAATAATGGCATTTGGGGCTATTTTTGGTGGTTTGGGTTGTTATTTTACCTACTCTTGGGACCCTTGCTTCCAACACCATGTGGGCAGATTTTTGCTAGGGTAGCCACATGCAGAGAGGTCATGAAGGTTTAAGGGTTCTAAGGGTTTGGTGTTGAAGGGTTTAGGGTTAAAGCACGTAGGGTTTAAGGGTTTAAGGTGAAAGGGTTTAGGCTTATGATTCCCTCTTGGGGTACTCAAATATTTGTGGCCGCATTGTACTCGGGACCCAAAAACGGACCACAAAAGACTACTGCAAGCTGGACTAACGACTGCAGATTGTAAGGTCGCAGCGTAGGTCTGACTTAGCCCTCAACCCCAAACCCTAACCCCGAATCGACACAGCCCCTAGAATCACCAAAATGATCTCCCCACCTGCGGATCATCAAGAACCGCCAACATCTCAGAAGCACCCTAAAAATTAACCCTAGTGTTCTTGCCCGTCTCAGGAAAGTCCAAATACCATGGTCGCATTTTGGGTTCCTATGTTAAACCACATAGCCCCGTTTCGGGGCTCCTATGTTAAGCACCCTACTGGTTCAAGGTTTAAGGTCAAATATAGCATTTTCGGGGTTCCTGTCTTAGGGACTTTACTACAGTATTTGACCTACTGGCGCTTACGGGTGAGTGGGGGAATTAATATACGTACCGTCTGCGCTCCGCGTTCTCAGAGCCCCCGCCTCCCATGGAATGGTCCCCATCTGGGAACAAAACACATCTAAGAACACGAACCTCTGTAAAATCTTCTTTCCAACCCTCTATAAAATTTCACCACAAGACCCAGACCACAGGACCACAGGGGGGTGCCTTCAACAGCTCCCAATGAAGATTCTATGAAACCCTCACAAATCCTCTACAGCCCTTCAGAAAACTCGCAAAACTGTTGCAAGCCTTCTATACAAGCTATAATCTTTGTAAACCTTGCCAAAAAACTTATAAAGAAATCGCTATAAGCCCTTTAGAATCCATCTAATTCTATAATATCTGCATAAAACTCTAGCAAGCCTGCAGAAACCATCTAGAAACCCCGTCACAAAACCTCTTGAGACCTCTAAGCACCTGCTACTAAATTAATGAACCGTCTGCAAGCCTTCTTTAAGCCCCATAAAACCCTCTATGAGCAATAAACTTCTATAAGCTTAGTCTAAACCTTTTAATTAAACCACCGAACCCAGACCACCGGACCACAGGACCACTGGGGAGGGGGAGGGGGAGGGGAGGGGGAGAGGGAGGGGGGGTAGCCATGGCTGAAGGGACCAGTGGCTCTTGCTTCTGAGGGGAGCACCAGTCTCCAGCTCCATCGTAAGTTGATTCACGGTGTTTTCATAATTTAGACCCCAGAAAACCGATCTCCTATAACAGTACGCTGCCTGCCTTTTCAATAAAGGCGGGACAATCCAGGATAGCCTGAGGCACCGTGCGCGCACACGGCTTCAGGTGCCGCTCCTGCAGATAGTCAAGGACCACACCGACATCACTAGGCCACAGCAAACCTGTAGTTGCCAAGCAATAGTCGTGGAATTTCCGCCACTCGCGTACACGTTTTTCCTCATGGTCGAAGCCCGAGCGAACCCAATAGCAGCAGCAAAAGCAGCGCCTGGCTCCTTGGCCAAAGCCGCACGCTTGCAGAGCGGCAGCTCTACCTCGTTGACGATCACCACCAGCTCATCGCGCCAACGCACCACCTCCTGCATCTATCTGTCCTTGCGCATAAGGCCGCCGGACGCCCTGCAAGTTAATTACTTAGCCCGCCTTGTCGGCCATAGGCAGCGCTTTCCGATAGCCACCGACTGACGCAGCCACGACACAAAAACATCCGGAGCCTCAAGTGCTGCGACATTGTTTCAGTCGCACCAGCTTGCCTCACGTTGGCAGAGGAACAAGGGCGCGGCGCTCGAAGACCCGCTTGGTTTCCGTCTCAACATGCATCTTCAGTGAGGCACGCAGGTCACCAGCTTGCTTACGCCCCAACTCCGAGTGCCACATAAACTGGGATTATTCTAGGGATCCACTCCCCCGCGCTCCCCTAAGCACTAATTAGGTAGTTGAGGGAGTAAATACCCTGCTTCTGGGGCCTGTCTGCAGGAGTGCATGTTCGCGAGTTCAGCTAGGGATTTTTTTGGAATTCTTCCACAAGACATAAGGGTCGCAGAGGTTTGAAAGCCCCAGAAGAGTTTAGGGTTTTTGGGCAAAGGAAATGTCAGCCTTAATCGCTTTAGGATTTCGAAGTTTGCGTGAAGTCCTGTCTCACAACGAACCCTAACCCCTAAACCCTAAATCCTAAACCCCTCAACCCTAAACCCTAAGCCCTATAGACCCTAAACTCTAAACCCTAAATCCTAAACCTTAAACCCGAAATCCTAAACCCTAAACCAAAGGCTAATTGGAGAATACAGGCATCCAAATGACCAGACCCGCGCCATGCCTCCCTCGATCCTAACCCAAGGTATAGGGTTTAGGGTTTGGGGTTGAGGGTTTGGGGTTCAGGGTTTGGGGTTTAGGGTTGGGGGTTCAGGATTGAGAGTTCAGGGTTTAGGGTTAAGGGTTTAGGGTTTGGGGTGTAGGGTTGCGGGTTTAGGGGTTTACAGGTTTAGGGGTTTGGGGTTTAGGGTTGAGGGCGTACCCTGCCCCTGGTAGTTTCCATACACAGGGGGCACCAATATAGACTCCAACATGCTATAACCCGTATTGTAGGGCCCCCCCGAAAAGCAACCCAAATTTTGGGAAACCCTAAACCCCCAACCCTTTACCTCCCTATATCCGTACCCATATATATACATATACCCATATATAATATATATACATATATATATATATGTGTATATACATATATATATATATATGTATATACATATATTTATATATGTAGACATATATTTTTAGATATATACATATCCCCTGTAGTTGGGAAGCCCACATCTCCGCTCGCGCGCTCTGAGTCCAGACATGAATCTCACTGCGTGCAGCTCAGCTGCACTTGGAGTCGGGTGTAAGATACCTGGCATCCAAACGACTACCTAAACCCCAAAAGTATGTGTATAGCCCTAAACTTTGAACCCATAATAAAGGCCTTTAGGGCCATTATTTTACCTAAACCCTAATTTTATATTCACCTAAGGTTCAGGACTTAGGGTTTTGGGCTTCGCGTGGACCACCCGGAGCTCAAAAGTAGGTCAACTAGTGGCCCGTAACCATACAAGTCCTGGAAAAGAAAATGGAAACTACTATAATGGGGTTATATAGGGTAGTATAGGGTTTATCTTCCACATACTTTGTAGGTCCAGGTACTTGACTCCATTTACTTACACCTCAGCTGAGGGGATCTGAGGGGGTTGAGTTGGGTTTCGCTGGTAGCTCACGAATTCAGCTTAACAGAGCAGAAGGCAAGTTGAGTGACTGGTACCTGGAGGCTCATGAGTTGTCGTTGTTGGCGTTTTGAGGGGGACCACTATCTTTCGTCAGCAAGTACAACCTCACTTGGGAACCTTGTAGCCAGGGAAACGGATTATCAGGCTTCTCGCCATTTCAGCATGTAGAGACGAACAAAGGATCCGTTCTGACTGTCTACGGTTGAAAGCATGGGCCCTTGGGCCATTTGGGGGTATTCTAGGGACCCTTAAGGGTGAGCATTTGTCGAGGGAGCAGTATCCTTTTCACTTCCCGAATGACGAAACTACTGCTATCAGGGCACAAAGACACTGCGCAGAATGTTGTTGGAAACACCCCCCCCCAGCCACATTAATTAACAAAGATGCGGGCCGTACTTTCCCTAAAGCCTCAAAAAAGCGGTCAATGTTGCAATCCTTTAGTAGGGACACCCTCCATAGCGTGTTTCAGTGACGCCACCATGAACAACTCGAACGCCGACGTCTTAAATCCTCAACCTCAAACCTAAACCACCAATCCTAAAGACCTTTCGAAAACCTGGGCCCTAAACCGTATTTAAGCTTTGACCAAAGCCCCTAATCCTGATCCCTGAACTCTGAACCCGTAAACTTTGCATCCACTTTGCATCCAGTATGTAGGGCTTTGCCAAAATTAATATTCTTGTCCATGCTGATGTCCAGCATCTAGGGCATGTCCCAAGTTAACCTTCCGGCTTGTGTAGGGTTTTGAACTACAGTGTAGGCTAACAGTTAACACTTACTAAGCCATAAACCCTGCAGTGCTCGCAACCCAGAGCCCTAAACCACACCCTTGACAGTGAGGCCGAGTTGCGTGAAGTTCTTGCACTCCTTGCACACGTCTGCCTTGGTCTCTTGCTTGAGGAGTGCACGGCTTAAGTAACTAGAGTTTGAAACAAGGTCGGGGCTGTCCCTAAACAGGGGTTGGGCAGATGTTATGTACTCCTGCAGCACACGTACATTCCCTTCCTCATAACGCAGAATGTAATGTCAGCAAACCGTTTGTTTTCTTTGTTCACTTTTCTTGGCCAGCAAGCAACGAGCTGAGCTAAATCAGCCCCCACAATTGGCGCGAGCCACATGTCCACAACAGCGGCTGAATACTGCGCTGGTTTTACTCGTTTCGTATGCAAAAGCATGCTCTTAAAAACCTTCTTTGGACTGTCAGTTCCGATAAAAGCAACCTTGGCTTGAGTTTGTGCTGGGTTGTGTCAAACATGCGAAAATTGCTTGTTGATTTGGGGATGAAGATGTTCGCGTTGCGCAGGGATGCGGGAACTCGTCTTTTAGACCAAGTCATGAAGGGAGAGTACCACCTAAACCCGAAACCCTAAACCCCTTTCTGTGGCCCAAGCAACCAAATCATCTGAGCTTTCCAAAATCATAGTATCTCCCTTGATAACCCCTATTGCAGTCTTGTATGTAATCCCCTAAATCACCCCCTTTTGATCAGGAGTTTCGACTATGGATCATATGTAATTTGACTTTGCGTCTTCCAGAGCGTTCAGGTTTTGGATTGAAACTTTCGATTTAGGGTTCAGGGCGAAGCCTAAACCCTGAACCCTAAACCCCCAAACCCAGGGTTAAGGGTTTAGGGTTTAGGGCCCTAAACCCCAAATTTTGGGAGTCTCTCATTACCAGAGTCCTGCTTCTGTCCCTGCACATCATCATCAGAATCAGAATCGTAGTCTGAACTCCCAGTATCCTCCTTAGTAAGACCTAAAATATAGGGTTTATGGTTTAGAGTTTAAGGTTTTAGGGTCTGAACTCCTAGTATCCTCCGAAATAACACCATATAACCCCCTTTAAGGAGTTCAGACTATGGTACATCTGAATTTGTAGTTATGCAATCTGGGGCGACCTCCCCCTTCACAGTTTAAGGTTTAGGGCTTAGGGTGTAGGATTGGGTTCAGGGTGATATCCCGCCTGGATCAATATGGGGCGTCTGAATGCAGTGATATCCTTGGAAAGGATTTCAACGTCAGGGTTCCTGTCGTTTATAAACACCTCTCGAACTTCTTGCTCTAAACCCTACTACACCTCCTAAGCCCCTAAGCTTATAGCAGCCAAAGCCCTGTACAAGAACAGCCAAAGTTCCGAACGGAGGAACCGCAGATGCGGCTTCGGGGTTTAGGGTTCTACAATTGGGAATAATGTAGAGAGGTATGTAAAATATATATGTATATATATGTATATATGTATATATACATACGTATGTATATAGACACACACACACACACTTGTATCAGGCTTTTTATCCAACTGTTACTGAGTGGGGGCAGAAGCCAAGCTATGCAATCATGGAACCTGGGATAGTTCTTGTGGCAGCACATGGTAGTTTCTGTAAATAGGGGTCCTCAAAATTCTCTTCGACATATTAAAGCCTTTTAACAGGTACGCCAGAAAAGGAGCCGGTAGGTCGTAGAACTTCCTACACTTGGGGTTTAGGGTTTAGGGATGAGGGTTGGTGTGCGATCGGACTTCCGGTGTCACGAAATGAGAGTCTCAAAAATGAGGGCCTGAGGGACTTTGGATGATCCCTCCTAGGCATTCTGTAGGTGCGCCAAACACGCTGACCAAGCGCAAAATACTTACCGATGAAACCTCCTGATAATGATGTCTTGAAAACATGTCGTCGTAGAGCCCAGTATGCCACCCCTCAGGTAGCCCTAAATTACTTGGCGTCATGCTGGGGCAAACTAACCCACATAAAATCGCCTACATATGCTCCCCCCAACCCCAACCCTAACCCTAAACCCTAAACCCTAAAACCCTAAACCCCCAACCCTGACTCTAAACCCTGAACTCCCACTATGTCATGGCATGGCTGGGGCGCAGAATCGCACTTGTTGCAGGTGTGAAAGCAGCGTGGGCAGATCCTCCGCAATAGCTCGTCAGATGTTTGCTGCGTGTTTCCAAAAAAGGGTTATATATAGGTTATATATAGGTTATATAGAGGGTATATATAGGGGGGATGTAGTTTAGGGTTTAGGGATTTAGGGTTTAGGGGATTAGGGTTTAGGGTTTAGGGGATTTAGGGTTTAGGGTTTAGGGATTTGGGGGATTGTCAAAATTATGGTCCCTTTTGGGGTCCCTATTATAATACGGGGCCTAATACGGGGCCTAATTTAGGGGACCCAAAAAGGGACCATAATTTCGACAACCCCCCATTTAGGGTTTAGGTTTAGGGTTTAGGGTTTTAGGGTTTAGGGTTTCGGGTATATCCCTATAATGGAGAAACAAATGGAAAAGAACATGGAAAATGAAAGCTGGGGTTCTAGGGTAGTTTATGTAGGGGGTTATATAGGGTATATATAGGGATAATGGAAAAAGAAAATGGAAGCTACTATTTAGGGTTTAGGGTTTCCCAAAACTAGGGATACCTTTTTTGGGGGTCCCCAGAATAAGGATCATCGTATTCTGGAGTCTATATTGGGGTCCCCCTGTTTTGGGAAACTAAGCCCTAAACCCTAAACCGTATAAAGTTGTGGACTCGTGGTTTCCTAGTGCGTGTTTGGTATGACAATTGGGGGGCTGAGGGTGGAGGGCCTCCGTGTTCTATTTCCCAAATTAGGGTCTTTAGGGTTTAGGGTTTAGGGGCCCAAGTTCACAGATGCCTGCTAAATACCTGAATTCCTTGTTGTAGTGGCTCCCACAGTCGGTCTCTCAGTTTTTGTAACCGATTGGGGGAGTCACCATGAAGATGCTTGTTTTGCTTGTACGGGGGCTTCTGGGGTTATGAAGAGTTGAAGATGTGCAAATCTGCAGTAGCTCTGAACCCTAAACCCTAACAGGCTCTAAGCCCTAAACCCTAACCCCTAACCCCTAACTCCTAACAGCAAGCATGCGTGTTCCTTAACAGCCACCTGGTGACCCTAAATCCTAAACCGTAAAACTCTCAAGTTCGGTTCTGTCACATGGGCTAGTATATAAACCTCTTTAAGGGGGATATAACGGAATATATAGGGGATTACATAGGGTTTAGGGTTTAGGGTCTAAACTCTTCAAAGGGGGTTATATAGGAATTATATAGGTGAGTCTTATAAGGGGCACTAAGGGGGATACTAGGACTTTCGACTATGGCTCATATGGTAGGTTGCTAGAAGTGTGGTCACAAAAGGTCCTTAGCATGTGAACTTGAACTTGAATACCTACAAACCAAACTGAGGGTTTGGAGTTTGGGCTTTGAACTCTGAATATCTCTGCTACTGAAATTTGATGCCTTGGGGTTAAGTTTTTGGAGCTTGGTGCCCCCTACAGTTTCCTGTTGCAGCTTGACGTCCCAAGGTCCTGCCGGTGTCCTCCTCCCCGTGGCGGTAGAACCCATCCGGGCCTGCAGGGTGTAGGCTTTAGGATTTACAGTTGCAGGCAGAGGGGTTTCGTGGTTTAGTGCGTAGGGTCTCTTCCTACGAAGAGTCCAAGTACACAAATACTCCATAAATTGGATCCAAAATGGTTCCTATATACATATATATGTATATGTATATATGTACATGTAGAATTTCTCTGCGTTTTTTGAAGCTGTTGAAACCTTTGTGTCTTGGGTTTATGGGCCCTTTCAGTCTGAAGATACTTCAGGGCACCAAGCACTTTGGGGTAGGAATACGAACCCCAATCTTCGTTCAAGCGCACAATAGAAATAAGCCCTGAGCTTCAAGCCTTCCCCGCACACTGAACCCCAAAGCTAGAGCTGCTCAAGTCCTCCTGCATGAGTTCGAATGCAATTAGAAACCTGAACACGAAACTTCCTGTTACAGGAAAATGGTTTGTGCTGCGGGGTGTTCCTTAAAGGCCTATCTAAACTAGCTTGGGCACACTATCCCGGTTTTATCCAGAGCTATACTCAACGCTTCAGCCCTGCACGCGAGCTCGCTTTGTGTGTCGTTGACAAGGAGAAGTGTGACGCTCAAGATATGCAAAACCCGTAATCCTCGAACCAAAGACCCGCTAAAAACAATAGACCCCTTCAAACAGCTCAGAATCACTAAGCCCTAAATTCTTCAGTCATGAATCCCCCTCAGACCCAAAGCTCCCACACTACAGGTAAGAAGGTCTTGGCAAACCCCAAGTCACAAATTTTGGAATTTGCTACAGTCATAAGACCCTATGATAGCCATAGGATCCGAACTGAGGGTTGGGTTGCCAAAACCTCTACTAGTATCAGTTTAAGGGGTCATAATATAGGGGTTATATTGAGGTTCTATTGGGATAATGGAAAAGAAAATGGAAGCTGAAGGGATTATAGGGATTATATAGGAATTACTCACTTTCCGGGGCCCCCACATTCCGTCCGGCAGGTGCTGTCCTGGGCTTCTGAACAAATTGGGCTTCGAGAGAGAAGGTTTAGGGAACAAAGGGGAGATATACAAGGGTACATGCTGCCGCTTAGGGGTTGTGGTTTGGTGTAAGGGTTGCAATGTAACCCCAAGGATGCAAAGTTAGGTTGAACATCGCATGGATTTTGAGTTTACCTACCCCCTACAAGTTAACAGATTCAGCCTTTTATTGCGAAGTAATACCCTGAGCTGCAGGCATATGAGCTATAGTCTAAACTCCTAGTATCCCCCTTAATAAGCCCTATAGCAGTCCCCTATATAATTCCCTGTATATCCCCCTTTAAGGAGTTTAGACAATGGCTCATATGGAGACGCAGGTAAACTCGACATGACCCTTTACAACCTACGTGGCGCTTCCGGACTTTGGTTAGCTGGAAATGAAGGAATGGAAAAGAAAATGGAAACTATAGGGTTGAGGGATTATAGGGATTATATAGGGTTTAGGGGTTTAGGCTTTAGGGCTTGGAAGGAATGGAAAAGACATGGAAACTACTATAATGGGTTACATAGAGACTACGATAAGGATCCATTCCTTCATTCCTAGCTAACCAAAGGCCAGACACTAAGGGTTAACTGTAAACTTTTAGATACCTGTAGTAGGAGTAGAGTCGAGGGTCCAAGGTAAGTCCCAAGGAGCAACCCCTATGCACCCTGTATAACCTCGGATAGAACTCTACGTAGCCTTATGTAAACCTCTGGCTCGCGGCAAGAGGCTTTGGGTCCTTGGACCCTTAGGGTTTGTTTTTCAAAAGGTTTAGGGTTGAGGATTCAAGGTTTAAGGCTTAGGCTTCACAATTTGGGGCTTAAGGCGTATGCTTTAGGATTTCGGGTTTGGCAGTTAGCGCAGTGCCAGCAATATATGTGAAGCAAAAAGATCCAAGTCCTCCATCACAGAACTTCCTGACCGTTATGTGACGTTATGTCTACGCTGGCATAGTCATCTAGCCCTAAGGGTCCAAGGACTCAAATAATAAGGCTTTAGGGCCCAAATACTATTAATAATGTAATATTTGGGCCCTTTAACCTTATTATTTGGGTCCTTGGACCCTTATATAGTCCCCATATATCCCTATATACCCCCCTATAACCCCTTTAAAGGAACCCTATTTGGGTCTTGGACCCTTAGGGTAGACTTCCACGTGGAAAACCCCAACAATTCCCTCCTGCCGGAGGTCCGCGGCTTGCTTATGGCTTGTTAGACGCAATAATAATCTCACAAACCTAAACCCCAAAAGTATCTGAAATAATGGCCCTAGAACCCATAATAATAGCCTCTAGGGCCATTATTTTACATACTTTTGGGGTCCAGGAAGGTACCTTGTCTGCCGCACTTTGTGGAGCGTAGGCATGGAGGGTAAAAATGTCGTGGGGGAGAAGGGTTCAAGGTTGACAAAAACGATCTAGGGGCCTTCCAAAGCAGCGTCATGCGGGAGCATATGCGTATGGGGTGGTTGTCAAAATTATGGTCAGAGGTTGACAAATTATGATCCCACGCAAATGCAACATGATGGCCTTTTGTTCTTTGCAGGGAGCTTCTTGAGCTTCCATGCTCGTTCAGGGGAGTATACACGTGCAGAATCTCTTCGAGGAATCCACGTGCCACTCACAGGACAAAAGGAGTATACACCCGATCTGAAAGCATGTACAGCCCTATATTCCCATCTGGGGAGCCCATATGAGCCTTAGTAGTCTAAACTCCTAGTATCCCCCTTAGATCCCCTCCAGTAGGCCCTCCACAGAATCCCTTATGTAACCCCCTTTAAGGAGTTTAGACTCTGGCTCATATGAGTTCTCCGGTAGCTGATTTCGCTGAGAAAGTCTCGGCCAGAAGCCTCGAATGAACCTCACAGACAACCCACCCCCCTAATCTTAAATACTCCAAATAAATTATTATGTACCACAATGGGGAATTTCTCATGACAGGGGGTTGGGTTTAATATTAGGGGGAGGGGAATATTCCACATTCCTCAGGCCCACTTATATTAAGCCCAAACCCTACAAGGTGGCGCCCTGTAGATCAAGGTTTAGGGTTTAGGGTCTAGGGTTTTAGGGTTTACGGTTTTAGGGTTTAGTTTAGGGTATACCCATAAATCCTGTGGCTACAGTCCACGGTGCATACGGAACCTTGAGCCATACTTATCCTCTTCTAACATACTTGTAACCGAACCCTAAAACCTTAAACCCTAAAACCCTCCCAACTTCTAGCTTGTGAACCTCTGTGTTCACCTCAACCCGAAGCATCCAAGTCAAAACCTTGTATCCGAAACATGACCACCCCGTCTCTATCTATCTATCTCTCTCTCTCTATATATATATATCTATATATGAAGGTATGTGTATATGTGTATATATGTACATACAGATATATATATATATATACACATATATGTATATGTACGTTTATGAGCCCTGTAACACTTATGGGACTTAGTGACTAGCTTTGACTGGGCTTAGAATCCTACCTCTATTCCCTGTAACTCAACTTGCCTAGGTTTCCTGACTTATGCGTATAGGGCGATAAGCCCGAGCTAGAAGTACTTACTTAGTCCAATGAACCTTCAAGTACATAACCCTAAACCCTAAACCAAAATCCCTAAACCCCAAACCCTGAACCCTGAACCCTTAAGCCCAAACCCTAAACCCTACACCTCAAACCCTGAACCCTAAACCCCTAAACAACAACCATACAACCTTCTTTCTACACAAGTTGGATGCAAGTGGCTGGGTTCAAGTAGCGCGACTCCGTGCATTCGAGGCAAACTTCGGGACCTCCCACTTGGGGGCTTCAGGGTCTTTAGGGATATGGGGTACCCATTGGGGTACCATTGGGGGTTATATAGGGGTTATATAGGGAAAATGGAAAAGAACATGGAAACTACTATTTTGGGTTCAAGGTTTTGGGCGTTCAAGGTGTGGGTTTTAGGGTTAAGGCTTTAGGCTTTAGGGGGTTAAGGGTTCAGGGTTTAAGGTTTAAGGTTTCGGGGTTTAGGGTCTTTAGGCCCGAATTGGGGTTGAGGGTCCTACGTGCACTTAGAACCCGTAAGGGTTAAAGGTCTAAAGGTCCAAGCTACGTCCTAAGGAGGGTCTTTAGGACTTTAGGGTTTAGGGGGTTTGGGGGGTTTAGGGTCTTTAGGCTGTAGGTCCGGGGCGAAGAGGGGGGCTTGGGGTTGAGGTGGTTAAGGGTTTAGGGTGGTTAAGTGTTTAGGGTGGTTTAGAGTTTAAGGGTTTAGTGTAGGTTGGGTAGTTCCCCCTTACAGCAACAGTTACCGCAATGTGATCATAAACCCTTTGATCAGAACCCTTTAAGGACAGCCACTGTAAGGGGGAATGACCCAAAGTTTAGGTTTAGGATTCAAGCTTCAACAGTCAGTCATGGGCTCTCTAGCAATTCCCCCCCATACTGCCCCCAATGTAGGGTTTAGGGCAGTGAGGTTATTCAGAGCAAAGGACAAGCCAATGATGTGGGATAAACTCCCGCAGCCCAAGCCCTAAATAACCAAAACAGCAACTCCTAAACTCAATCATCCCAAGAAACACAGCTTGGACTCCCTAAACCCCTACTACAACTCTCCCCTGAAACCCTCAAACCTGAAACCTATGCGATACCTTTCATAACTCCAGGCCTCATTGCGGACCCTCAGTATATGCAGACACCAATAAGTGGCCCCAAATTTCTGGAAATTCTCAACCCAAAGCTCTGTATATATCCCCATATATCTCCATGTCCCCTGTGCTGCGAGCCTAAACCTCATTATAACAAAAAACTCATTAGTAAGCTTCAGCCGTAAGCCCTACCTGGACCCCAATCTCAAATACACAATAATCATCCCAAACCACTCAAAACAACTCAGAAAGCCGTTATTCTACATACATTTGGGGTGCAGGTAAACCCTCAACCCAAAAACCAAAAACCCCTAAACCCCCAAATCCCCTTTAATAACCCCTATAATACTCCCCCATATTATCCCCTTTTAAGGAGTTTAGATTCTAGCTCATAATATCAAAAAGCCTGTGAGTTGGGCCTGAGCAAATCCCTATATACACCCCCCTATATCCCCCTTGAAGGGTACCTATGGATCTAATCCACTATTTAGGTAGCTGGAAGCCCTAAACCCTAAACCCCAAACCTTAGACCCTAAACCCTGAACCCTAAAACCCTAAACCCTAAACCCTAGACCTGTGAGTTGGGCCTGAGCAAATCCCGCAGTAGCTCATGGGGCAGCTTTCGCAGGTTCGCCCGCGATCTTCGGCCCCCTGGCTGGCCACGAGCTGGTTTAGTTTAGGGTATATAGGGTTTAGGGTTAAGGGATTTAGGGTATGTAGGGTTAAGGGTTTAGGGCATATAGGGTTTAGGGTTTCGGGATTTGAGTTTAGGGCATATAGGGTTTAGGTCTGAGGTCATATAGGGTTTAGGCTTGAGGTTCTATAGGGTTTAGGCTTGAGGTTCTATAGGGTTTAGGGATCTAGGGTTTAGGGATTGAGGGTTTAGGGTATATAGGGTTTAGGGTTTAGGGCTTGGATACCCAAAGAATGGCGAATCAAATGGAAAAAAATATGGAAGCTTACAAGGGTACTGGGATTATATAGGCGTTTGTAGGGTTGTGGTATGGTGGCATGCATCATGTCAAGAGGGTTTCAAGGTGCTGTTGCATTGCAGTTAGACAGGAGATTGGGAAATCATATGAAAGGTCCAGACCCAACATCCTCAACCCTAAACCCTAACCCTGAACCCCAAACTCGCGACCCGAAACCCTGAAGCCTATGATTAGGGCTGAAGCTTCAAGGCTTCGGACTCCAGAAGCAGGTTTTTAGGGAAGCCAGCATCATGAGCATCAGCTGGGTAGGTTTGGGCGGCATTTCGACAGGGAAGCCAGCATCATGAGCATCCCCAGCTGGGCAGGTTTGGGCGGCATTTCGGCAGGGAAGCCAGCATCATGAGCATCAGCTGGGCAGGTTTGCGCAGAATCGGCAAGGACGCCAGCATCATGAGCATCAGC
>CAJNIZ010024069.1:63857-74553 GCA_905231905.1 Symbiodinium pilosum | reverse complement strand
ACCACATATATATATATATACAGCTATATATATATATATATTTTTATTTATATGCGCATGGTACCCCCCCAATGAACCCCACATCTGGCCAGGTCGCTGTGCTCCTTCATGCTTTTGGTGCTTGCAAGGTTTCTTTTTCTGTGCTAGGGGAGTCAGTAGGTCGGTGGTCAGTTGGTAGGTGGATATGATTTCGGGGTGCGCTCATAGAATTCCAAAAGTCCAGATTTCCAGAATAGAAACTTTCTAGATCTCCAGGCTGGAAGCTTTCAGGTTTCTCCAAAACTGGCAATCTGGCAAACGAATGTTCTGGAAATCTGGGCAACTTCTATTCTGGAAATCTGGAATTCCGTAATTCTGGAAATCTGGAAATCTGGAATGCTGGAAGTCTGGAGACGTTCTACTGGAAAACTTCTACTCTGTTCATTGGGAAATCTGGAACCAATCTTCTCAGCTCATATACGGATATGCTGCTATTGTGAACACAAAGTTTCTGGAATCCTCCATATTTACAATAGCTGTTTTTTATTAAGCATATGACGTGGCGTCAAAATTACTTGTTTGGCCGCTATTGTTTTTTGAATTAGGGCGTCCCCTATCGATTTCCACGTTTGGGGGATCTTCTCTCAACCCTGGCTTAAATGAACCAAGCCTATAGTTTTAGGACTTCCCCTGTCAATCATGGGGATTTTGGGCAACAACTACCGCCTAGACTACATGAAATACACGGTAATTTTGGCCGTGACTCACATAAATTTTGTTGCGTGCGTTATGGGTGAATCTCTCCATAGCCACCCACTTGATCCGAGCACTAGATTAATAAAAGGGACATATTCAAAGGATTTTTTGGTGTAAAATTAACCGCCAAAGACTAGCTACACTTAGGTGGCTTTTCGTATGGGGCCAAGGGACCAGATTGAAGAAATTTTCGGTGGAACCGATCCTGAAAATAGAGATATCCAATCATTCCTATTTATTTTGTAATTGATAGAGCTCCAAGAGCCCCGATGACGCGGGAATGCATTCCTGTTCTTTTTCTTTTTAAAAGGATTAGGATGACGATGCTGCTTTAACTCTCAGGGGGACACATTGTGGGTGCTTTACAAGCACGCAAACATTTGCATGTGTTGGTCAGGTATACACGTGCATGATGAGCACCATACACTTTAAGACTTTAGCCATATACCTAGTATTGGCTTAATCCGGCTGGCTTTACTATCTTTTAGATGTCCCGACCTCATGAATGCCTTTAATCTTACTGTAGAACCTAATTTTGTCAAGCGAACAGGCTCATCAATAGCGCTCTACAACAAGTGCCTGAGATCTTGACCTGCCACAAAAACACTTGTATTTGTTGGTCGAGTAGTATTGGCTTAAAGTTCGATTGGATTAGGTCTTGCTTTGATACCCCGACCCCATGAATGTCTTAAATCTCACTCTTGGGTTTAATAGCTGTAGGTTACAAACTAAAGCGAGATACTACTGGTGGCGGTCAAGCTTACAAACTAAATCAAGACATTGCATTTGACTTGCTAGCTCGGCTCTGGCTGATAGATCCATCAATCCAAAATCTCTTTGTATGTGCAAAAACACACGTCTTTCATGTACTAGGAACTAAGATTTGAAAGCAGAAAGTGTATTAGCTTATTTCACACAATAATTCTCTATTGGGGAATCAAAGCAAATGATATCGAACTATTGCATGTGGTCCTGTCAACTCCGACCTGGCTATTTGATCTATCCAGCTAGATTATCTGCGCGTTATGCAGAGTACTTACTAGATCAACATTAAACTAAGATTTCAAAGCCCCCAAAAAGCTTAGCTTATTCAACAAAGAAAGTAAGCTAACAAGTCCAGGCCCTACTCAATCTAGCTTATGAAGCCCCAGTTGCAAGTCGGTGCCCCAACCTGTTAAGATCAACTACGTAGGTTCAGCCGGTGTTTTGAATTGAAGTCCAAGTCCTTATCTCGTGTACCGATCTTGTTTTGAAGGCACTGATTCATGCAATCATGTAGTCCGCGCAGAACGCTTAATTCGATGAAGTAAATTCATTCAATTCATTCAGACAGTTCTGTCTAATGTAATCTCTTCCACTCCCTAAACCCTAACCGTAAAGCCTTAACTTATATTGAAAAACTGTGAGTTCAAGACCTCAGTCTGATTGACAGCAATATGTGAGTCTTCGTATGGCTTAGATTAGGGATTGGGATATTGGGGCTTAGGGTTTAGGGTCCACGGCTTAAGGTCTCGGGTCTAAGTTCTAAGGTTTAGGGATTAGGGCTTAGGGTCGTACCCCGAAAAGCTTCATGAACCCAATAACTGATTATTGTATGCATAAAGTTCAATAGACCAACAGATTTGGTAGTGGTCGATTCAACCGCTGGACCAAAGAGATGAAGCAAGTTATGACGCCAAGGTTTAGGGTTTAGGGTTTAGGGCCCCAACCTAATTCACCTACTTAATGAATCTACGCCATCTACCAATATGCTCACCAGGATTACGAGGTTGAGGCCACTGATCTATCTAACTTCCACTTCAACCATTGATTGGGGGTCGCCACACCCTTTGCATCACTTGGTTACTTAAAGCTATTTAGCGACGGTAGCTAAGTTATTTCTGGCGTGACTTCAAATAGATCGTTTCAGGGGCTCACTCAAAAGTTCTATCAGGAGAAGGCCAACGCACTAATCGAAACGACTTGCCTGACCTAATAACTGAAGCAATGATGTCAATTCTGTCATTGAAAGCAAGAGAGAGATAGACTGCACTGCTGTTTTGGGTCAAGCAGTAAGATGTGACTAGAGTTTTGCATGCGCTCAGGATTCAATATCCTTGGCTTTTGGTGTGCATGTATAGTAACTACCCCATTCCAGCAGAGAAGCCAGGACATCAGCAAACAATGTCGAGTTCATCGAAGGGAGGGGTGGGGGTATAGTATGTATATGTATATGCATTACAGATATGTTTTTGTATGTGTGGTAGCGCACCGCAGGCTATTAGCTCAGGGCAAAGAAAAAAGAACATTCATAGATTGAGCGAGAGAGCTAGCCATCCAAAGGGAACTTGCGGGTATGATCTGCCCTGCCTGTTTGTGTCTATGGTTGGGTGGAAGCAACCGAATTACGCAGCGGTTTCCCATGAGGGTGACAAGCAGAAGAACAAAAACTTGTGCGCCTCCAACTAGCTGTTTTGGTGTCATGTTTGACATCTCTGCGGGAAGTTGTGCCACAAGGGCTGGCGCAGCTGCGAGAACTCCCGGCACCAGATCTTTCAGAAGGCCGACCGCAGCTAGGTTGTCTGACAAGTCCTTATGATTCATGCCCTTAGAGCCACTGATGCGCTCAGCGATGGCTGCCACGGCATTCAGCACTTCCGGAACAGCATCGCGCAAAGCTGAAGCAGCCAGCAGACTGTTTGAAAGTTCTTGATTGTTCATGCTCCGCACCTTTTTGGGGATACGTTCTGCAAGGACCGGCACAGCCGCCAACACTTCTGGCGCGGCCTCTTGCAATGCCGCAGCTGCCCACAAACTGTTTGCTAGTTGCTGAGGGGTCATGCCCTCCACCTTGTAAGGTATGCTTTCTGCAAGGGCTGGCACAACCGTCAGCACCTCTGGCGACACATCTCGCAGCTGAGCAGCTGCCCACAAACTGTTTGATAATTCTTGAGGCTTCATGCCCTCCACCTTGTAAGGTATGCTTCCTGCAAGGGCTGGCACGACCCTTAGCACCTCTGGCGACACATCTTGCAGCGTAGCTGCTGCCCACAAGCTGTTTGATAATTCTTGAGGTTTCATGCCCTCCACCTTGTAAGGGATGCGTGCCGCCACGACTGGCACAGCTGTCAGCACTTCTGGCGCCACACTTTTCAATTTTGCGAGTGCCCAGAGACTGTTTGAGACCTCTTGCGGCTTCAGACTTTCTGCCTTTTGAGGCATGACTTTCACAACACTGTTGGCACAGGAAAGCAAAGATTTCACTCTATGCCCCAGCTTGGCCGCAACTAACAAGCAGTTTGAAAGCTCCTGCGCCTTCATGCTGGAGGCCTTCAGTTGAACAGCCTTGCCCAGCTCCACCATCAGCTGGTCATCGCACCCCAGGACTTTCTCATAAAGCTCAGCGGCTGCCCAAATGACGTTCGCAACAGCTCGCGCTCGTAGCCTGTCTGCCGCCAACATGGCTCGCAGCCGTGCCACAAGCCTCGGCCAAGTCGAGCTGCGCACGTCATTTGGGCTGAGCTTTTGCCTCTGGCTGAACTTGGCCAGTCGTGAAAATGAGGCCGAGATGTGGTAGTCGTCGAAGACCTCACCATCAACTTCCTCGCCCACCAGCTGGAGGATTTGTGACGCAGATTTCGCTCTGGAGATTTTGGACGTCAAATTCTTAGAGGCGAGAATCCTGGGATCAGGCTCGTGGCTCCGCGAATTTGGTGCACGACTCCTTTGTTGAGCTGCTGCGCTAGCAGTCCTGCGTCTATAGGGTGGGCAATTGGAGCGCCTAATAGGCGCCAGGGGTTGCTGCAGGCCCAGCGGATGTCCGGTGCAGAGTGCTTGGTCGCCGCCATCCAAGCTCACAAAAAGAAAAGGAATCCCACAAAGAAGCGCAAGAGCGACCGCAAGCGAACTCCGTGATTTCTCTGCAGCCCGCCTTCTCCCAAAGCCAACTTGGAATCTTACCTGCTTAATGGATGCCATTGCAAGAAGCCCTCCCAGCAAGTTCTTGAGCCAAAGGCACCTGCTGGAGTCGCGCCTCGCACAACAAGCCGTGCACCTTGGTGTTGAGTGCGTGGGAGGGAAACAGGCTAAAGCCTGGACCGATGCAATGTGAGGGGGATGCTGATTGAGATGCTGTTCCCTTGCCAGAAAAAGGTTTCGAGCATCCTCCTTGCAATGCCTAGCCAGAGCCTGTCCGTCCCTTGCGCAGCCTAAACCCTAAACCCTAAACTCTGCAGCCTGTCCTCCACCACCAGCTGAGAAAGAATGGGGCTGCCTCTGCCATGGCCCAGAAGAACGCCAGCACCTAAGTGTGAGCCCTGACCATTCGGAGTTTAGGTTACGGGCGTAGAGCTTTGCTGGACAGGAATATTGAGGAGTTGAGGTGAAAGAGGGTAGAGGCTGCTGGGTGAGGTGTTTGGGGCTATGGTGCTCGAGCGGTGTGATGGGTTGTTGCATCTTCTACTCCATCACCCACATTCTCATGATTGTTGCGTCTTCAACATCAAGCAAGCCATGCATGAGTATTCCGCAGACGGCAAAGCAACAGAACCCTGAAGCCTGAACTCCAAGTCCTGAATGATAAGCCAAACTAAGCACTTCATTCCCTAAGCAGTTGGGTATGAGCCTGTGCGGGTCAAACCCCCAAGCCCCCTGGACTGTGTGATTCAGCCGGGACTTGGGGTCGCATGGCAGATCAAGGGGACTGAGTAAAGACAGACTGCTCACTAGAGTGTGGTGCATCTAGGATCCCGGTGACCCTAAGCTCTATATTATATGGTGGCTTCCATTTTCTTTTGTGTTCCGGCCGTATAGTTACATCCCTATATAAGACTCAAGAACAGGGTACTTTTCATTTCCTCTTCCACCCCTCCCATATCCCTAGATGATCCTATGTGTTCCCATATAACCATACAACAGCCGAGAACTTATGATTGGAGGGCAACGTCTCGAACATCATCGCAAGGCACACGCCAGCTGGCGAATCCATCGATGGCTCGAGAAGGCTTCCATCCGAGAGTAGAGATCAGAATCTTCTGTATAACCCCAATAGAATCCCCCTATCACACCAATTTAACCCCTAATTTCCATTTTATTTTCCATTATCCGCTATTCAGCAGAGGACTCTGAAACGATGCTTCTGTGAGGGTGTCTAGGTTTCCCGTTAACCCCATAATTATATTAGTGCCCTTGCCTAATATTGGGGCTTTGATAAGGAGGCCCCAAAATAAAAAGGGAAAAAAGGGTACTACTGGGGTACCTAGCTGTAGGGGCGTAAATCGATATAGACAAGGTTTTCAGGCATGCTAGACGAGAGTTACATGGGAATTATGACGGAAACATGCCGGCTTCTACAGTATCTACGGAGTTACAGGCATTCTGGAGATGAAGCTTGTAATTGTTTATTGGGCCCTTATATTGGGGCTTATAGGGATAATGGAAAATGGAAACTACTATAGTATATTGGGGTTATATACCCTGAAGAAAGTTGGATGCGAATTGCGTTGCCACGGCTGAAAACATCATATTTGAGCAAACGCTTCTTGGAGGGTGAGGGGACTCAGTCAGCAGAATAACATGGAGATAACTGAGGTTATACTATGACTTGTAGCGGTATAGGTATGCCCACTAAGTCCCGCTGACCCTCCCGGTAATGATCTGGTGAAGCGTTCGGGAA
This sequence comes from Symbiodinium pilosum, assembly GCA_905231905.1. Lineage (NCBI taxonomy): Eukaryota > Dinophyceae > Suessiales > Symbiodiniaceae > Symbiodinium > Symbiodinium pilosum. Next base: position 68,165 of record CAJNIZ010024069.1, on the reverse strand, counting down.
CCTTAGCACCAATGTTGTCTGCGGCAGCTTGGGGTTAGGGATAGGAATTTCAAGGCAATGATGCTGAGGCTGAGAACTGAGTAGGCTTTGACGACATCTCCACCTGAACCCTAGACCCCTGCACAAGCTAAATCAATGAGAGTCACAAAGAACTCTTATCTTTGGAAACTTGAGTATGTGCAGACATTTGGTATGGGAAGTCTCGTTAGTGAAACGCATGCATCTCAAAGCTAAATCCTCACGACAAGTTTGCGCATGCAAGCTTGCCTGAAATCCTGTTCCAGAAATGTGCAAACCAACATCGGGATTGAAAAATAGAAGCAAGGCATCATATGCTCCAAAACTGTTGTATTTCAGGAAACCTACCCGAATCTATTGCAGAAGATGCTCTTCATTATTGACTTTAGTGATGTAGATTCCACAGTGCAACGGTCACAGGTGATTAGCAAGTCGAGTCTGGAAGGCACAATCTGGTACAGCGTGTTATTGAAGAATGGGATTCCGTGCTTTCTTGGAGAGCTGCGGGGTCCGTATTGTGAGGATTGGGGGAACTAAAGCCCCCTTGTTCTCTATTGCGTAAAGGCAACTGCTGGAGGTGAGTCACCAGGTAGGGATACTAGGTAGCCATGTGGATAGGGTGAACCCCTACCTCTCCACCACAGAGCACGAAGAATTGGCAGGCTGCAGAAGCAACTTCGGCATCCACCAAACTTCCTCTCGCCAACTACTGTAACCGATGAAAGGAAAAGGCCGACATCCTACTCGTAGCGTTCAAAGTCGTCTTTTGGTTACCCTTGTCTGCGTCGCGTCTACCTATCCTGAATGCAACCCGTTCTCAAGACAAACATCACTTAGGGGCTGCTCACAACTATAGGACGCTGGTGGGATTGCGCTTTATAACGAGGGCCCAGACCTTTTGCACGGTAGATAAGGCTGTCATAAACCCGAATGCGTTCCCCCCCCAACTTCAAGAAGGATAGGATCGGGCCTGTGGATCTGGTGTACGCGTCGGACCTATGAGGGAGCTGAGGGCTCTGGGGTTTGAGGATTTTTCGGACTCTAAGTCTAGGCATAGGATATTGGGTTCAGGGTTTAGGGTTCAGCAGTTCAGTGCTTAGGGGCTTAGGGTTTTAGATGCTAAGCTGCTGCCAGGGTGAAGGCGAAAGCTGCAGGGTAGGGTTCCCACTATTCCACTCCCAAAGACCACTTGGATAACCCGGGGCCTGTAAGGCGGACCTGCCTAAAGGAAGCATCTGCCGAGCAGAGCAAATTGCCCATGCCTAAGTGTGATTGGTATACATGTATCAAGGAAGTATCGCGCCAACCCTGTATAACTCAGCTCTCACTACCCGAAGCTTTCGGCAAATGTAGACCCCTAGACCCTAAACCCGAAACCCTAAACCCTAAAACCCTAAACCCTTAACCCCTAAACCCTAAATCCTAAACCCTAAACCCACAGCAAGCTTCCAGAGGTCTAGTGGAGGCCCCATCGGCTTCTTAAACAGCGGTGGGATGCTAAGCCTGCACAGGCTCCCGGCATAAAAGGGAATCTAAGACAAAGGGTTGAGAGTCATTTAAGAGCCATGAAGGAGGTTCCTGGGTTGCTGATTAAGGATCTGTTGAGGTCTTGGGTTTGGGGTTCAGGGTTAAGATGTTAGGGCTTAGAGGTTGGGTGTATAGGGTTTAGGCTTGAATTTAAGTTAGCTAAAAACAACGCAGTCATCTTCGACAGCATGTACCCAAATGATGCTGACTCAATTTAAGCCCTAAAACCCCTTAAGTAATCCAATGTAACCCTTTCGTTTCCATTTGATATGCCATTACGGCACCTTAGCCCTACAACCCTATTTCAAAGCAAGAACGTAAATATCCAGTTTCAATTCGGTTTTCCATTATGCTAACTTGAACTGGTTGACTGAAAGTACACTCCCAGCAATTCGACCGTAAACCCTAAACCCTAAACCCCTAAACCCCTAAACCCCTAAACCCTAAACCCCTAAACCCCTGAACCCTAAACCATAAACCCCTAAACCCTGAACCCTAAACCCGAGACTTGCAGCCGAAGCCGGGACCTGAACCCAGACCCCTCAATCCTCACTGCTAAACACCTAAGCAGAGGGTTCAGGGATTCGGGTTTAAGATTTAGGGATTAGGGTTTAGGAGTTAGGGATTAGGGTTTAGGGATTAAGGTTTATCGTTTGGGTTTTTGGTTTTGGGCTTTAAACTAAACACCCAACCCTGAAGCCTGGAACTCCTGTGCCCTGAGCCCCTATACCACCCCAAATCCCCAAAATCGTTCCCTTCCCAGACTTGCGCGAAACCCTGGACCCTAAACCCTAAACCTCCCAAAGGGTCCATGTAGGTATATGGTATATACTTAGGGCCCAAAGGGGTTCCCACATACCTACTTTAAGGGCCAAGTATATACCACATAGCTACATGGACCCTTTGGGCCTTAAACCGCGTCGACTCTTCCTGGGCCCTGTGCCCGAAGCCAAAAGCCGAGCAGAGGGTGGTGGAGAAATTGTTGACGTCTGGCTCGGCCTTTGGAACTGGGTTCATGTAAGGGGGGTTTAGGGTTTAGGGTTGGTATATAATATAGGGGTTATATAGAGGATATATTGGGGTTATATTTAGGGATAATGGAAAATGACATGGAAACTATTTTTTGAGCGACCGCCGAAACTCCTTGTATAATCTGATGCCATGGATGATTTGGGGGGGTCCTATCGCTTTTGGGGGTTTTTGCGTCACTTGCAATCTGAGCTATCGCTTTACAGGCTCGACCAACTGAACCTACACGAATCACCTCAAACCTTGCGCTCATGATTGGCGGGTATCGCTTTTGGAGGGGTCCTATCGCTTTTGGGGGGGTTTTGGCGCAATTTACGAATCCTAAGGCATTCCCTTTCATGGTCCCCTATATGCGAGTATTGGGAGTTGCTCATATGTAGGGCTTATATTGGTGGGTCCATCTAAAGGGTTATAGGGACATGTAGGATCTATGAGGGGTTAGGGTTTCGGATAGCTGTAAAGGTTTAGGGTTTAGGGACTGGGGAGTGTAGGCATATATCACTAATCTCCACACAGGACTTTTAACCCTAAACCCTATCCAGTGCTTGCTGCAGTCCTCAAAAGGTTGAAGTTGGATAATGTTAGACTTTCTAAGACATCTTCTCTAGATTTGAAATTTGATCATGTAAGACTGGTGGACTATGAGACTTTCTAGATCTTATCTAGATGCAGACCTGACTTGGGTAACCGTACTCAACATTTGAACGCTGACATGCGTCCCTGCAAAAGGAAAGGCCCTCGTAATGAAGACATTAGAGATGCACGCAGAATTTGAACAATCTGGAGGACAAATGGCAGCTTCTCAAAACTATAGGGGTACCTTTTTATGCCCTCTAATAAGGATTCTCGTATTTTGGGTCTACATCGGGGTCCCCCTGTTTTGGGAAACTACCCAATCATGCCTCGAATCCCCAGTAAGGTCCACAACTCTGAGCTCTCATCCCTTGAAGTCGAAAAACCTTTACCGAAAGACCGAAGCCCGTGACTCCGCTAGACTTCCCTAGAACACCCGCAAAGCCCAAACCACAGTCTACAACCCCAAACCCTTAAACCCTACAACGCCTACACCACAAAGTCCAAAAAATCCCGAACCCTGAAGCGCTGCAACCGCCAACCCTGGGTTTCGGGCGTACCTGGACCCTGAAAGTAGGTAAACTAATAGCCCAAAACCCTGAACATAGCAAAAGCACAGTATTCTACATACTTCTGTCCAAATCCTGCAATTCCTCAAACTGTCGAGGACCCAGCACTGGAGTCGTGCCAAGCCTCGCGGCCTTCAGCAACAATTTTGGTGTTTGACCCTATATGAGCCATAGTCTAAATTCCGAGTATCCCCCATCCCCCAGAGGAGTCCCCTATATGCCCTAGACTATGGCTCATATACCCTAACCGTGTGGCATGTGGTGTATGGTGAATAGGGTATAGGGTTTTAGGGTTTTAAGGGTTCAGGAGTTTAGGCGGTTAGGGTTCCGGGCTTCAGGTTACTTAGGGTGTGGTTTGAGGCTTGTTGACGCTTTCCGGTCTGGGATACAAGTTGGATATAAGCGGATTCATGAGGTTGGGCTTGGGGGTGAGAGCCGAGGGTTCGATCTAGGGCCTAGGGCTTGCGCTAGGGCCCTAGGGCATGTAGGGCGGAAAAGCTTTTGGGAGAAAGGTCCAGACATCACCCTAAACCCTAAACCCCTAAACCCTAATCCCTAAACCCTAAACCACTAAACCCCATAAACCCCTAAA
>CAJNIZ010024069.1:40157-51730 GCA_905231905.1 Symbiodinium pilosum | reverse complement strand
CCCTAAACCGCAACCCCAAACCCTAAACCCTCAAATGAGGGGTCCCAGGGACTGGGAGCCCTTTGGGGGAGGCCCCGGTCATCTACCGGGCCAATCTTCGCTTTGTAAAGGCCTTGGGCGGTTTAGGACTAAGGGCTTGGGGTTTAGAGCGTTTAGGATTTAGGGCTCAGGGTTTCAGGTTACATAAGCGTTTAGGGCGTAGGGTTTGGGATGTGCAGGGCTGGAGTTTGGGCTTGAGGGTTCTAGGGAGAAAAGTCGAGAAAAGTCGATGGGTCTAAAGTCTCTAGGGTTGAGGGTTTACGCTAGGTTGACGAAGGCTTGTGGTATAGGTTTGCTTCGCAGCGACATGAAGCAAGGATTGTAGAAGTATGTAGCATCCATGGCCACAACATCAGGGGTAGGAAAGTAGCAGCCATGACCAGAAGAGATGGCAAGCGGTTTAGGGTTTAGGGTGCTTGAGTAAGGAGACCCCAACTTGAAAAAAATACTAATACTACGGGGGCTACCTAGCACATACTTCATTCTCACTATCATGAGCAGCAGCAGCTGGATGAGAGGGATAATTAGCCGCGGGTGTGTTCCTGGTTTAGGGTTTAGGGGTTTATAGGGGTCATACAAGGGTTATATTGGAATAACGGAAAAGAAAATGGAAACTACCAGAGTAGAATAGGGTCATATAGGGGTTGGTACTCTAGGGCTGCGTGTTAGTTTTCATGGACCACGCCCTGAAACCCAAGAGCCCGGAATGGCCATGGTTTCTAGAGCGCAGGAGTCCCAGTGTAGTGGTAGTAGGGTTCATAGCTTGAGGTTTCGTCTTGAGGGAAGGGTTTATAGGATTTATAAGGCTTTGTTCTAGGGTTCAGGATGAACTTGGGTGTGACGAGTGCGGTGTGTAGCCTTTGGATGGGTTGGGGATTGCATGGTAAAAGCCTCTGTGTATGCAAAAGATCTTTAATTGCAAAAAGCAGGGCCTCGGGCTGAAGGCTGGCAATTGCAGATGTTGAAGATCCACATTTACGGCCTTCTAACCCAAACCTTGAACACTAAATCTTCTCAACCCCGAGGGCGTGTGCGCTCCCAAACAAAATCCAAAAACAAGTTGTAGTCAAGGCACCCCCCACCCCCAAATCATCCCCCCTCCCAGCCCTTGGAGTTTACTAGGGCTACCTGATTTCCGCCCTAAAAACCCTAAACCATGGCCTTGCATTTCGGCCGCGTTCCTGGTGAACTCCTCGAAGGTGATACCCCACATGCCCGGCCTCCGCACATTGAGGGCTAAGAGCCTAATCAGAACGTCCCATGTAATTCGATTTTGGGTGGTACAAAATGTAGCAAACGCTAGACCCTAAACCCAAAAAAGCCTAAACCCCCAGACAAGGAACTTCGGTGAGTACTATAGAAGGATATCCACCAAACCTCAAGACGCAAAGCCCAAAACCTGAAATCTAAACCCACCATCCAACACCCTCAAGCAACAAGCCGCGCTAAACACTGAAAAGCCTCATAACTGCAGCCCTACCGTTGATACTAGAAATCCTGCCTGACCTTTCTATACTCGTCCTACCATTCTTTCCAATATATGTATATGCAGATATGAGGTCCATAGGCGCATGCAGGATTTTTAGTATCCACCCTACCTATGCGGACCCTGGATCATCTATTGTGAACAACTACAGACACAGTAGGGGCAAAGGACAGAACTCCCCCAAAAAGGAAGAATCAAGCAAACATGACTGCAGAAGCCTGAATACTTGCCAATCTTATTCCCACCTTTAAACAGCTCTGGTAAGATATGGTAGTTTCCCAAAATGAGGGAATCCCAAAATAGACCCCAAAATAGTATAATCCTTAGTATAAGGGCCCCCAAAATGGTAACCCTGATTTTGGGAAACCCCCATATACGCTAAGACCCTACTAGAACTGCAAAGGCCCCAACATTGAGCACATACTCTATATGCACCCGAACCCTGCGCCACCGCGACAAGAATTTAAGCAGGGTTAAGGGTTTCGGGGAATATTCACAGTCTTCACCCTATGCTTGCCGTTCAGGCCCCTACATCACGCCGGGTTGCTGTTCTGATGAACTTGTGCTGAGTTACCTTCTTATGGACATATTGTAGATTACGTGGGTTGATTTTAAATGTGCCTGAATTTTAGCTTCTCAGCACCCAGCTTAAGCCCTATAGACCTGCACTTTCCGGCTGCAGTCCATCTTTGTGCCATGTGTTTCTCCACTATGGCACCCTAGCCCTAAGCCCTAATTCAAGTTCGCTAACAGCAAGCCCTAAACCCTGAAACCCTAAAACCCTAAACCCCAAAAACCCTAAACCTGAAATCCTAAAACCCTCAAATCCTAAACCCTAAAACCCTAAACCTTAGATCCCAAAACCCTCGAATCCTAGACCCTAAATCCCTAAACCTTAAATCCTAAAACCCTAATATCCTAGACCCTGAACCCCTAAAGCTTAATCCTAAACCCTAAAACCCTAAACCCTAAATCCTCAAACCCTAAACCCTAAAGCCCTAAACCTTAAATCCTAAACCCCACAACCTTAAACCCTTGTCAGCACCCTTTGGCCTGAAGGCACCGTCTGCCTTGGAGCTCGAATGCGGAAGACCAGTCCAGGTGTCGAAGAAATGGAAGGTCCTCGTCTCCTAGGATATTATCTTTAGGGGTTTAAAGGCTTAAGGGTTTAGGGGATTAAGGGTTCAAGGATTTAAGGGTTTAGGGATTTAAGGGTTTAAGTCTCCTGGGATATTATCTTCTCTTATTCCCTACTACGTAACACGCCAGTAAGACTTGCAGGGTTGAGGTTTTTGGCGTCAAGGCTTTGGGTTTAGAAGGTCCTTGTCTCCTCGGACTTCTTGCTGGGGGGTCAGCCAAAAACATGGGAATATGTCATGTAGGGATTATATTGACTTATTCCCTACTACGTAGCACCCCAGTAAGATTTGTAGGGTTGAGGTTTTAGGAGTCAAGGCTTAGGGTTTAGGAGCAGGGGTTCTTGTAATTAGGGACATGACGATGACAAAGAAGCATACTCAACTGGTTTTCCGGCACAAAAGGTTTTGCAGCTGAAGAAAGAGTTATTTGCATGGCAGAACTCGACTTACATCGACATCTTTGGACTCTGGATCCATCTTGCACCTTGACCTGCTTCAGAACTGAAGAAGCCAAAGCAGTTCAATAGCTCATGTATGTATGTATGTATGTATGCATGCATGCATGCATGCATGCATGCATGCATGCATGCATGCATGCATGAATATTTGTGGCGGGCTTCCCCGAATTAAGGCTATGATAAGGACTACAGTGCTTTGGGGTCTATATTGGTTTTCTATGTTGGGGTACTACCATGTATGTATGTATGTATGTATGTTTGTTTGTATGTATGTTTGTATGTATGTATGTATGTATGTACGCATGGCAGATAAGTTGGTGCTCTTTCATGGGATATGGCTTCAGATTCGGGGCCTTCAGTGTTTACAGCACAGCCTGGCGGCCCGATATTTCAATGAGAATATGGCGCGGCTAAAGGAAATTAGGGGTCCCTTTTCGGGAGACCCTATAAGAAGGATTTTTGGGGTCAACTTTGGGGCCCCACTGTTGTGGAGATCCTGTGTTCATGGAGGTATTATACAGTCATGCATCTTCAGGCACATGTAAACCTGCAAACACTGGTGGTAAACGAAAAGCCACAGCGCAGATGTCACACAACTGCAAACACAGCAGCGCAAAAAGACTCACAGAATTGAACTCCTGCCTGAGGAAAAATCTATATCAATACCAACTTTGGTCCCTCAAGTCTATAAGCAGTGCTACTTCGATCCTTAAGCAGTACCTGCAACACCAATTACTTACAGCTTAAGTGGGAAAATCCATAAAAATGCAGGTAATTGGGGTTGCAGGTAAACCCTAAACAGGTCCGTGATTCGAGGTCGCCGGTACATGCCAAAAAGAACAGCAGGCGAAGAGAGGTTTGTCCCCCGGCTACTCCGGCCTGGTGTAAAGCTTTGGGGATTTATGGCTTAGGGGTTTAGAGGTTTAGGGTTTTGGGTTTGGAGGTTTACAGCTGAAAGTCTTGGGGTTTAAGGCATAGGTCTTTTCTGTTGAGGCTCTAGGGTTGGGGCTCAAGGGTGTGGTAGGCAGGGTACGTAAACTTTAGTAATTACGAAGCCTGAAGAAAGGCAGTCCTGGGACAATGCTTTAAAGCAACCACTATGCGTGTTGTGTGGTCAGGTGAGCTTGTCACATTTAGCCCTACATAAAGTGGACAACTCGATTGGATTAAACCCAACACATTACACCCCAAACACAGAATGCCTCATTTCGAGCGCTCACATTTTCCAGCAATTGACCCCGAAACTTTAAAAACTCAGACCCTAAACCCCAAAAAACCTAACCCTAAAACCCTAAACAGCGCACCCTAATAACCTAAAACCCTAAACCCTGAAAACCTAAAGCCGTAAACCCCAAGCACGCTAGGCCTCGACTACATCGCCAGCCAGCCCCTGAATGGAGTCTGCCATGCCTATGACGGCGAGCATTCCTTGGCCACAGGTAACCAATGGCCTCCTTGTACCTTTAAATAGGGGTATTGTCCCGTACAAGTAGGTAGTGAAGGGTTGGTTGCTGGCGGGTCTCGAGGCTGTAGCAGGCAAGCTATAACTCCAAGTAAAACCAGATAGTTGACCCAAAGCCCTGCCCCAAGCCCAACTCTCAAAACCGCATATCCTAAAGATGGGTATAGGCAGGAGGGAAATCTCTAAAAGATTAAGCCATTAAGCCCCATCCCCTGACCCACTAAAACCCAGGAAGGTCCAATTACCTAAATAACATATTACCTAAATAACATGGAGCTTGCACCCACACACACATGGCTTCTCTCTCTGCAACCTAAAGCCTTATCCTCATCCTATCCTCTATTGGGGCCTGAACCCTAAACCAAAAGTAAGCGTACTAGGAACGTCTCGGATGACAGCAAGCTTCGGTTGTTGGTCTTCATGCTCTTCTGCGGGAAAAAGACCAGCTGCGCGCATCGCTCAGTCCGCGTGAGCACAACTGCGCTCGGCGCACCGATCCCCAGGGAGATGCTCTCCACCGTGGCCTTGGGGTTTCGGGTTTAGGGTTTAGGGTTTATAAAGGGTTTAGGGTTTAGGGTTAAGGGTTTAGGGGGTGGTACTTGGAGGGTTTGGAGGACTTTGTAAGTAGGTTAATACTGGGGATACGTAGGGTTCTTTCTTGGGGGCCAGCTTACTGGCGTATAGTAGGAAATGAGGGAATATGTTATGTAATGATTATACCACATTTTCCGAACCACCAATAAGCTTGGGTGTGTAAGGGTTTAGGGCTTACATAATGCTACAGTTTCAGGGTGTAAGCCGAAAATACGTACACAAAGTCAGACCATGATGTCAACATACTCCATGGATGCCGGGACAAAAAATTAAACTCTGTGAGCCTGTGCCACCTCCAATGCACATGCCTCTCATGCAGGTAGCAACCATCTTGGCTCTGCCGTCACCCAGCAGCTACAGGAATGCAAAAACAAACCGATTCCATTGGCCGGACTGGTACCAGGAAGACGCATCAGTGAGGGGTTTTGGAATTGCAGGAACTCCCTCCTACGATGAACTAGACACGTCCCGAAATTCCCAGCGTGGCATAAGAAAGGTTGAAAGGAAGTCCCAAGAGTTGTTGTTACTCTTCATGGTGCTGGATCAAAGTGTTGTTGCAGGCTCAGGCAACAATGTGTGACCTGCACCGCTAGCGGATGTATGCTTCCCTTCAAGCCCCGGAAAATTATTCCGGTACTTAAGCTCGTAGGTAAGTAGCCCTAGGGGTATTAGTCGGGTAACTACTGCTTATGACTCTATTCAGGGGAATACTACCCCTACTTACCGATACTCACTACTCATGATCTTGCGGTACTGCGGTTGATCGCCTCCCCTTATGATAACTCTCCCCGCATGTAAGCCATAGTCTAAATTCCTTGCATCCCCCTCAATCACCCTATAAAACCCCCCTATATGATCCCCTATATGACCCGCTTTGAAGGAGTTTAGACTACAAAGTAGCCCTTCTGGACCATCGTACAGAGGAAAGTGCTTCCAAGCAGCATAGCCACGGCTATACATGAAGACGCTGCCCAGCATGCCCGCAAAGGACAGCAGCGCGAGTAACACGACGAGCCCAAAGAGGCCGTACCGGCAACCTGAGTATTGTTTTTGGTGGTCAAACATAGTAAGATTATATTCCTTAAATAAATACTATACCCCAAAAGGAGGATATAATCCTATTTTATATTGGGTACCATATTATCCCCCAATACAATACTACTCAACTCTTTTTTTCCTCTGAAATGTTTTTCCCGTATGATTACTAAATGTTCCTAGGGAATTACAAGGGAATTACTGAGAATTACTAAGGAATTGGGATCCAGGGTCAGGATTTTGAGTGTAGTATTTGGCGTAGGGGCCCCCACTATAACCCTTATCATGGGGGACCGCCGAAAAGGCACCCCTAATTTTGAGAAACCCCTAAAACCCTAAACCCTAAATCCTAAACCCTAAACCATACAGTATACATCCTATATATCCCTATACATCCCCTATAAAACCCTCTAAAGCTACCCCGAATCCCATGTAGGGGCTGGAGGGCTCGGCTTGGGCTCCGGGTCTTGGGCGTGCGGGTGAGTTTAGGGTTTAGTGGTTTAAGGGTTTCGAGTTCAGGGTTTTGGGTGTAAGGTTTTAGGGTTTAGGGCTTTAGGGTTTAGGATTCAGGGTTTAGGATTTAGGGTTTAGGGGTTGAGGGGTTTAGGACTAAGGGTTTAAAGTTTAGGGGTGTTGGGTTTAGGTAGGAAGAGGGTTTAGGATTCACGAAGCTAATCTCGGCAGGGTGCACATGGTGGAGCTTCTTTGTCTCACTTGTGGATTGTCCCGTCGGCCATGGCAAAGTAACCTCTCGCATAATACTTGCAGAGATATGGGGGTTTCCCAAACTTAGGGGTACATTTTGGGGGTCCCAGTAATAAGGATTATAGTATTTTGGGGTCTATAGTCGGGTCCCCTTATTTTGGGAAACTGCCATATGAAGGCTAAATGGTCCCCAAAAAAGAGGATACATCCTTTGAACAGGTAAAGGTTAAACTACGTAGTGGGACACTGCAAACTTTTTGTCTGAGGTGGCGGTCCTAATCAAAGGCATAGTCGCGGCATAGTGCTGGTCTTTTCAGGATTTGTGGGTTTACGGCTTTAGAATTAGGATGTTTAGTCCCGGGGCTCAAAGCCTCATAGTGGCAGGGCATGATGACGCTGTGCAGCGATACATGACAGACACTGCCAGATGTTCTTGCGGTTCACCGCCACATCCAAGATAATGTGTTGCGGCTGCTGATCCCTGGTGGTTTCTTAGGTTGTAGGCGGCATATGTTTATCCCGGGATTAGAGAACAGTAAGCCAGCAGTTGGATTTTCAGAGAATTTCAGTGGTGCGGAACACTGCAGACTCGAACCAAGCTGCAACGTACGCATTTTCAACCTTTGACATTCCGACTGCCTCGACTTGGGTGTCTTTGTAACTGGGGCCACATCTTTGGACAAATAGGTAAGCTTAGAAACCCAAAACTCTAGGCCAAAACCCTAACCCCAAAGGCTTCATGGGAGCTAGACGCGAACACATCCAAAACTTGTGGAGGTTTCAGCTCCCGTAGGACTCTTATCTCACATCCTTGGACTGTCTGCACAACATGATGGTAGCTGCGTTTCCAGGATACCCATGGTTCGTGGTTTACACCCTTCAAAAACCAACTCGGTTATGGTTTAGGGTTCAGGGTTTAGGGTTTAGACCCTAAACCCTACACCTTAAACCGGCTTCCTTGGCCCTACAACCCTGGAAACAGAAATCGAGAGCGGTGTAGAAAGGATCCCTAGGTCCCTGGAGGGCACCAACCATCTGGGTACTAGTTGTTGAAATGGGGTCCGCTATCCCTAAGGTCATACTTACAGACTTTGGGGCCCAATGTAGGGATTATTTATAGACATGGAGCCCTAGGGTATATACTCCACAAAATACTCGTGGAGTCTGCGCAGAAGTTCAGAGGGAATCCCAGGAGAGAGGCTGTAATTTCAGCAAAACGAATCTGAGGTCCCATCAAGCCTGCAAATCGCACGAGCTAGAGGGGGCGTTCCAATATAGAGGGACCCCAATGTAGACCCCAACATACTATGCAATCCTTCTTACCGGGACCTCCAACAAGGTACCCCAAATTTTGGGAACCCTAAACCCTATATGAACCTATATACCCCCTTATAACCCCTGGACCCTCATAGGGCTTTGGAATGTCAGTTTCGACATTGTTTCAAAGTACTAGGCATCAAGCTGAGGATTACCTTCTGTGAACGCCTTCTAGCGCTGCAAGGGGAAGAGCCAACAGTTCAGGGTTCATCAGATACTAGGGGGTACATAGCACTTTGGGAGCTTATAGGGCGTAGGGCTTGGTGTGCATAGGGTCTGGGGTTGCAAGGAGGTACAGTGCATAGGTTGAATTACAGCTCTCAGTGCGATTAGGGCTTAGAGTGTGTAGGATTTCTGGGGTCATAAGGTTGAGGGTTACTTTTCCCAGGAACCTTCATTATCCAAGTCATCAATGGCAAACGACACCCTGCCTTTTTCAGGGCACACGTGAAGTCGCTTTGCTGGGGCGGTTGTTCTCCCCAAGCCGCACAGGAGGTTTCCGAATTCAAAAATGCCGTATTATTATTTCCCTAGGGTTCAGGTCCTGTATATTTTTCATATACTTTAGGCTTCGAACCATAAATACTACTATCCAACTTCCAGGTACTCAACTTTTGGGTACTTGCACCGTTTGGATTACTGGTGGTTGACAGCTTTACTTCCGTCTGAAATCAGAACCAGGTAGCTGGTTGACTGGACTACGGGAAGTTAAGCTAACATACTATAAACAATATAAAAAGTGGCAGTAACAACCGTACGAACATTAACTCGATATCATGGCAACAAGAAAACGCATTACGATGTGTCATCTGCTATATTTCCCTATTTAACCCCCTTCGGCTTAGGAACCCTGTCGGAGATCCATCCGAACCATGATGCGAACAAGCACCTGATGCGGGGTGGAGCGCTACACAATGGATATAAAGTTCGAGGGTCCAAGCACTTAACAAGTACATACCCACGCGAAACCTGAACCATATAAAGTTTATTGCCCTAATCGCGAGTGCCTTTTGGTTGGGTACTTACCCCAAGGGTCCAAATAGCCCAATGTAGGCAATACTTTCAGACTTTAAGGCCCAATGTAGGTATCTTTTACATACTTGCATCCCTAGGGTTACACCGTTTAGGAATCTGCAGGTCAGCAACCAGCCCCAAATCTTGCATTGTGTAGTTTAGGGTTTAGGGACTAGAGGCTTGGTGTTTTTCCCTAAACCCTAAACCCTGAACCCCTAAACCCTAATGTTTGGGGAAAGAGGCTTCGGAAACCCCCATCTAGAGTCCTGTGGCCATACCTTGGACGAGGCGCCATGGCATTAAACATGTCTGCTGAGGGCTGTGCTTACCTGGACCTCAGAAAAAATGGACCCGTAAACTGGTTCGCAAAAAATCAATCATCCTGTCTATTTTGGGGGGCTCAAATACGAACAATCCCACGTATCCTTAAGCCACCATGTATGTATGTACAAGTATACATATTTTGAGTTTTTTGGTAAAGTGTTTCACCACAAGGAATCAGTCGGATCCAAGGTACGAGCACCTTTGTAAAACCTTGATGGAAGAGCAGGCAGCTTGCAATCCCCAGCCCCGGCATGACAGCGTTGGTCTGCCGAGGTCACAAAACTTCTACAAAGACACCTCTATAGTTCTCAACAGGGTAGTTTCCCAAAATAGGAGGACCTGCATATAGACCCTAAAATACGTTAGCCCTTATGATGGGGCCCCTAAAATGGCACCCTTAATGTTGGGAACTACCCACATACATTTGCAGTGTCCAAGCTTCCTGCCGGAAAATGTTTGGGGTAGTGAAGGCGAACAGGCAAGTCATTGGCCCTTGGTGACTTGTGAGCACCTAGACGACAACATCTGGAACGGTCGACATGAGTTCCTTCTCACGCATGCGTTCTTAAACAGTTCACATCCCCAAATATCCCACTACAAGCCCTTTCCCGTTCAACCCCAAATCCCAAACCCTAAGCCCCTAAACCCTAGACCCAAACAAAGCACACCTAGATGCTGCAAGCTGCTCGCGTAAAGCAGGTGCCATCAGGCTTGCTTGGCTCTTCCATGAATTCAAGCTCCAGTATGAGTCACGTGGTTTAGGGTTTAGGGCTTAGGGTTTGGGATTTAGGGTTTAGGGTTTAGGGCTTGCTGAATACAAGCACCTGCATGGTAGTCTCCAATAATAGGGGGTAACCCAACACACTATAACCCTGCTAATACAGACTTCCGACTGCAGGCCCCTAAGTTCTTACTTGGAACCCCCATATAATTATAATTCAGGTACCAAGAGCCTTTTTAGGAGCGCCTCCCAATTATACATGGACCCTTTTGGTTATGAGTTGATTGTGATAGATTTCTTATAGGGGTTTTCACGACATGATATAAGTACTATACCCACCCTAAACCCTAAACCCTAAACCCTCCACCTTGCGACTCATCTCCGTTCCTTGGGGACGGACTGGTGCGGCAAACGGCAAATTAGGATGGTGGCACGTCTTTGGCGCCGGGATCACTTGATGAAACTCATCCTGTCATGCGACTAAAATAGGGTTTAGGGTTTAGGGTTTAAGGGTTTAGGGTCTAGGGTTTAGCTCTAGATCCTACATCTTAAGCCCTCGACCATAAACCCTGAACCCTAAAATCCCAAACCCTGGGGTGGGCAGAAAAGATCTTCTGAGTCGTGCTGCAATGCAAGTACTTCCCTAGCGTCGTGCCTTTCCTGGCTCCAAAACTAGTGTTTATGGAAGTTGCAAGGTAAGTTTTGTTTGCGGTGGTGATGGGGGTCTCGCTAATCTTCCGGCTTCCCTGACAAGGAGACCACAGAAAAATGAGTTCCGACGGAAATTGTTGCGCCTAGACCTCCCGGATGCCCATAATGATGGCTTTAAACCGCAAACGGCGGGTATACATGCTATCATACCGAGTATTTGGGAGGTAGAGATGGAAGCCTCAACGCTCGCATCATCTCGTGATAGCGCACCACTCTGATGCTGAAAGCCAATGCGGTAGTCTGGGTCCTGATGGGGAACTTAAAGTTACCAATACAAAGAAACCGTAAAATCTAATAACTCAAGACCCATGTTTTGGAAGCTTATTTATTCTCCTTAACAGCAACCCAGTAGTACATTTTTGTCTGGGGCGTTAAGCCCACTTTTTACGGTTCATCATGTCATATAGCTCCGCCCTATGTAAAATCTGCCAGAGGTAAGATAAACACCCTAAACCCTGAACCCCACATCCTAAACCCTAACATGCCAAACCCCAAGCCCTGAACCCTACATCCTGAACCCGAAACCCAACATCCTAAACCCTAAACCCAACATCCTGAACCCTAAACC
>CAJNIZ010024069.1:16920-39708 GCA_905231905.1 Symbiodinium pilosum | reverse complement strand
TAACCATATACTTATCCAAAATCTGAACTATAATTACTATTCCCCAAATCCCATGTACGCATTTATTGGGTACTTGAAGCCCAAACCCTAAACCCTATATACCCTTCTTATATTCCCCTATATATGCCGCCTATGTATCCCTTTTAAAGGAACCTAATTATTGGGTACGTGGACCCTCAAGGTTCCCTCCCCCCCCACACACACTCCTCAGACCCAGTGGGCCAGCCTTCGTCACCCGCTGGCACGCTGACCCACGGAGTCCTGACGGTTATCTGGACTTTAGGGTTTAGGGTCTTGGTTAGCTTGTTATGACTATGATTGTTACTATTTTGTGTTATTACTACTAGCATTAGGGGTCATAAGGGGTTTATGTTATCTGGCCTTTGGTTAGATGGGAATGAAGCAAGAATGGAAAAGACAATGGAAACTACTACGATGGGGTTATATGGGTTATATAGGGTCTAGGGTTTGGAATGGAGAAGAAAATGGAAACGACTACTATGGGACATACAGGGACTACTATAAGGATCCATTCCTTCATTCCTAGTTAAACAAAGGGCAGTTATGACTGCTACGGTTTCGGACGGGAATGTCGAATGATGCCTAGTGATGTTTAGAGCTTGGGGGTGTCAATTGAGAATGTCTTAGAATCATATAGCTTTAAACCCCAAACCCTAAGCCCCAAAATTGACTTAATGGTCGGAGCTTGGGAATTTCAGGGTTTTAGGATGTAGGAGAGTCTTAGGGTTTAGGGCAAGTTAAGGATTTAGCTGAGGCGCAGGAACTCTACTATGCAGAATTCAGGATCAAGGAAGACACATTGCACTAGGGCGCAAAATGGTCCATAAACTAGGCACATCTCATACACTCCAGGGCCCAAAATCAGCACATTTTCTACACTTAGATCTGCAGGAGGACCTTTGGGAAGGCGGCCTATTGTCGTTGCATCTCTCCTCTACGTAGGTCAGAGCGAAAAAAATCCAAAAACAACCCCAATGGTTCAATGGAAAGCTTCATGGTCGCTGGGTGCCTTCCATTCACTGAGAAACCCCCACCCACTTCTTTGGCCGCCGTTACTCTTCCCGCGCAGGGTATCGCCAAAAACATCTTGCTACCGAAGCCGATATGGGCCATTGTCTAAACTCCTAGTATCCCCCTTAATAACCCGAATAGTAGTACCCTATGTAATCCCCTATATAACCCCCTTTAAGGAGTTTAGACTGTGACCCATATGGGTCCAGGGTTCTGAGGAGTGTGCAGGAGCACCCTAAGGACAGTTTCTGGTGTGCGGCGCTGCGAATTCCCGCCCCTAGTTGAACGTGGACTCATGCTCAAGGGGGAGAGGCGGGGGGCGGGGGGGGGTGGATAACTATAATCAGCATTCTATGTATTGTAAGGCCCTAGAATCATGACCATGTTCTCTCCTCACACCCCCCTGAGCACCAGTAAGGAGCGCCTTACACGGGCCACAGCCGGTCCACAAACCTCGTCAGCCCCATATCAAGGGGCGTGGGTCTAGGCTTTCCTTGGACCTCCCGATTACCCGTAATGATGACAATAATTTCCTACATATGCATTGGATGTGGGGAAGGCTATTCGTCTGGATCACTATCCCAAAGGGTCCATGTAGCTATATGGTATATACTTAGGGCCCAAAGGGTTTCCCATATACCTACTTTAAGGCCCAAGTATATACCATATAGCTACATGGACCCTTTGGGTATGGGAAGTTGGGATCACCTAAGTCGTAAACCCTAAGGGCTACTCCAGGGTTCTGTTAGGATGTAACGCCGAGCCTGAAGACCCTAGGAACTGAGTGTAGAAGACCCTCTCACACCCTAAACACCTCTGACATCCACAAGTCCTTCCTAGCTTTTAAGGGACGACAGAGGGGTGAATATAGGTGTTATGATAGGGGTGCATGTGCGTTTAGCTACGAATAGTTACTTGAATTCACTCGCCGCCAAATCTCAAGGACTGAGGGCAACCTGAAAACAGTAACATCCAAGACTCTCCTAGCAAACTTGGTTGGGGGTATATGGTCCTCATGGCAGGTACTTGGGCCCTAATAGAGGGTAGGATGAGGGTCTCAGATGACACATAAATGCAAATTGGGATTAGTCAGACACTGTGCCAGAACCCAAGGAGTAACAGACGCATGTGCGTGTAAGCACATTTATTCTGATTCAACACGGCTTAAAACTAAAGCTCCAGACCACGAAGGCGGAGCGAATGCCTCCACCTCAACGCCAAGTCCTAGGCTTAGGGTCTAGGCTATAAACCCTTTACACCCTGCCTGTGGCAGCCCGCCAGTCCCCAAAAATACTTTTGACCCAGCCCTGTATATGTGCTTAATAGTGTGAATCGATGCGCTGCCCTACGGAACTCTGGCGTCCCCATTGTCTTGTGCAGCCTCTTTCTGTTCCGCTTACAGTACTTTACGCCCTAAAAACTAAACCTCAAACCCTAGACCTTCAAAGCTAAACCCTCAACCCTAAGCCTTGAAAACTAAATCTGCAGCCCAAAACCCTAAATCCGAAACCTTAGATCTTACACCCTAGAGCCTAACTGGAGCCTAAATCCTGCGTCTGTATCACCTCTTGGACGCAACCTGCCTTGCTTTCCGCTGGCAGCTGTTGGCATCCTGAAAAACATGGGCATTCGCAGAAACATACTCAGTACTACCCCCAAAGGGTCCATGTAGGTATATGGGATACACTTGGGCCTTAAAGTAGGTATATGGGAAACCCTTTGGGCCCTAAGTATATACCATATAGCTACTTGGACCCTTTGGGAAAAACATAGGCATTCGTAGAAACATACTCAGTACAACCATTACCCGAAGGCTCAACATGGCCCAAAAGCCGTTCATTGTATGGTCTTTGGGCCCAAAAGCCGTATATTATGTCCTTAGAGCCTTTGGGTTAAGAAGCATTACCGTGAAGCAATAAAGTGGCTGTATTTTTAACATAAACAGTGATGCCACTTTTCTAATGAAGTAACCCTAAAAAGCATAAGCCCTAAGCTCTAAACCCCAAACCCTAAAACGCGTGTCGGCGGCTGCTAGAAGCGTTTCCGGCCGTTGTTAGCAAAGCCTTCTTCCTGCGCTCTCTCACTCGCGATTAATTGGGATTGGGGTCATAATCCCTTCGTATAATATATATATATAAATATATCATATTTTGGCAACGGTATCCCTACATAGCATATGCCCTTAGTCCCTACTTACTCCAGAAAGCCTTGGTTTTAGAATCCTTGCGGAAGCCAGACCATACTTATTCAGGATGCCAATTTAGAGGTCAAAATCATGGTAGAACTTAAGTGGTAACATTATAGTAGATTATATGATGATAAAAAAACGAACAACCCATCATCATCTTCAGAGACATTCATAGCTACAATGAAAAAGTAATGAGAAACGTAGAGAGTTCTGAGGGACTTTGGTGTATGGTCTACAACGGCAGCATGAATAGATATGGATAGGTATGTCCCTCTCTCATCGATTGTGGGGTCACTCTAGGTCATGACGTATCTAAATCTAAGTTGAATGTTTTCGTATCTCATGCCTATTGTGCCAAAACTCAGCTTGCTTTAGACTTGCCCTAAACCCTAAACCCTAAGCCCTAAACCCCTAAGGGCTAAAGCGTAGGTCATCGGACCTGGAAGGTGGAAAGTAAAGGTTCTGCATGTAAGGCCAAGGTTTCATGCAAGGGCCTACAGTAAACTTGGACTCCCAAATGCCCATACTACTCTGGGCTTAGGGTTTAGGGTACCCATACTACTAGCCTGACCCTAGAAGCCCAGTTACCTATATATTGGGTTCCTGTCCTTAAGTCCCTATATAAATTTGTACTATCTAAAACCCAAGGACCTACTATATGGGTACCTGGGCTTCTAGGGTGAGGTATCCACTACTCTGGGTTGCTGTTAAGTAACTTAAGTTAAGTTACTATATGGGGGGAACCATATTAATTACTATATATACCCATTATGGTAGCTTTATTTAAGTTCTTTAACAGCAACCCAGTACTAGCCTGAGGTATTCACTACTTTGGGTTGAAAAGCACTAAACCCTTTCAACCCTATATATCCCTAGATAAGCCAATCTATCGCCTAGCACGTAAGCAGGTTGGTCTGGAAAGCCCGCACTGGCTGCTGATTAGACCATCGTGGCCGAGATCGCCGCTAGCCACAGGAGATTGACCTCCTTTTGCTCGATGTGGCACATGTATTCGAGGTTCATGCCCTCGTAGAAGTGTAAGGGACTGTGTGCCCCGTCATCTTCTGGGTCGAAGACGGTCTCGGATGGACCGAATTCGACTCGAAAGGAATTGTCGCGGCTACCAACGTCCATGTCGCTGGCGTCGGCTGGTAGCGCAAAGATAGGGCCCGGCAAAGCCATGCTATGCACGATGTGCGAGGATATGAACGTTATGGATACGAAAAAGAGAGGCAGGAAATGCTCCACGTTTGAGGGTTTAGGGTTCCAGGGTTTACGATTCCAGGTTTAGGGTTCCGGAATTTTCTGAAGTCATCTAGGCCCTTTAAACCCTAAACCCTAAATCCCAAACCCTAATCCCTAAAATGAATATCCTGACTGAAAGGCCGCTCAGTCACGCTCTGGCCACCATGCTGACCCCATCCCACGGGCAAAAGTCCCAAGCCCTACCCTCCTCAAATCTAACCTAACTCGGGGCTAGTAGGGAATAAGGGATAATGTTATATAGGGGTTATATAGAGATATATAATATATGCCATTATTCCTTACGACTCATCCACTAGTAAGGAAACTAACAAGGAGCCCCCAACAAAAAGCTCCACAGAAACTACCAGCGTTTTTAATAAGGGCTATACTGGGTTCTATGTTGGTTTAGAAGGCTACATAAACCGCTACACCCCAAGCCTGACCCAACCAGCGCCAACAACCCCTCGCCTAGGGCCACATACATCCTCAAAACCCCCGTAACTCTATAGTCCCCCTTAAGCAGATAGAATATGGGGTATATGGGGATCTGTTTATAATACATCTATCTACTTAAGGGGACTATAAATCCTAAATCTCCCTGACACTGACAGCCGTCCTTTGGATTTAACATGGGGGCTTCTACGTGCATGGCTGCCCTTCTGGGGGCCTTGAACAAGGCTTCATTTTCGGAAGCAACCTTATGAGGCTTTTCTACGAATCAGGGGGCCCTTTAGGGGTTGTTTTGAGAAGCCCAATAATGGAAATCTGAGTGTGAACATCACAATCCCATAAGCCCCAAACTCCGCATGCCAAACCCTAAACCCTAGACCCCAAACTCCAAAGCCCAAGCCCTGAATCCCTAAACCCTAAACCCCAAAACCGCCAAACCCCCAACCCCAAGTCCTAAATCCCAAACCCTCAGCAAACTCCTGGCCTCCGCGGCGTCTGCCTGGAGCAAGAGGCTGTTGAAGCGCACCTTCTTGCAGGACATCGAGTAGAAGAGCGCGCCTCAACAAGGAGAGGGGGATGGCCTTCAGGCCTTCTAAGGTTTAAAGTTCAGGGCTTGGGGTTTAGGGTTAAGGGGTTTAGGGTTTAGGGTTTAGGGTCTAGGGTTTAGAGTTTACAAAAAAGGTGTATGGCTTCTCGGGTCTGACTATGGGCTTATTCTTTCAGGATTTGGAGGTGGCGTTCAAAAAATTAGAGGCAACGGTTTTGAGGTACCTATAACAAGGATGCGAGTATATGAGGTTCTATACCCGAGCCCGCTGTTCTTGGACGCCCCAGTCGATGTTAACGACTTATGGTAGTTTCCCAAAATCATGGGACCGCAATATAGACCCCAAAATACTATGGTCCTTATCATGGGGACCCCCAAAAGGGTACCCCAATATAGACCCCAAAATACTTTGGTCCTTATTATGGGGACCCCCAGAAGGGTACCCCTAATTTTGGGAAACCCCCTTATAGGTCTTGCAGACTCAGAGTTGGCAGGGGCAGTCTTGGTTTTAGGGTTTAAGGTAAAGAGGTCTAGGGTTTAGGATTCAAAAAGAGTTTGAGGGCTGTGGGTTGGTTTTAGGATTTAAGGTAAAGAGGTCTAGGGTTTAGGGCTTAAAAGAGTTTGAGGGCTCTGGGCTTGGCGTTGGAAGCTAGATTCTCGACCAACTATATGACCAACTTTTCAGACTCCTATCCTTCAGTGAAGAGCCTTTAAACCTTAAACCCTCCAACCCTAAACCCTAAACCCTTGCTCATCCGGGCCTTTCTTTACGCCGGGCTTTTGAAAGTGTGCTTTGGGGGGTTGGGGGGCAATAAGCAGACTTTTCTGCACAAAGCTCCCTTCCCTGCTGGGGACCATAAGCAAGGCAGTAATCCGAGGCCCAACTATGGTGTAGGGTTTGGGCTTTGCCGGCTTGGATTCATGTGTGGCTCGAGGTCCTGGGATTTAGTGGCTTGGGCGTGCATATCATGCTGCGCGTTGGGAAAGAGCTGCGGGTAGTCATGTAGATAATGATTAGGAGACATGAAAGACATATCATCTGGAGGTTCCCAAAAATGAGGGTGGTCGTACTTTTGGGGTCTTCTATACTAGGGTTCCACCTTTTATGAAGATTCCCATGTAATTGCCTGCGTTCTTAAAGAAGCTCTCATGACCGGAAAGTTGACGAGGACACTTACAGGAAGCGTGGAGGAAACCCGTCACATCATGGGTCGAAACGCCCCATTCTCCAGGTCAGGATCTACTTGGAAGATCAGTCTTAGCCCCAAAGTGTAAACCTCGAAAAATGTTCGCATGATTTGAAAACTCTGTCTCTTAGCAAGAATCGAGAAGCCACTGTTGGGGTTTAGGGCTTTCGATTCGTTGTTTCCATTCCAGCGTGTTGTTCAGGCAATCAAAGCTGGGTCCGGTCGAGCGCCACCAGAGCGTAGTTTACGACGTGAGACTTTGATGAACATGGATAATTGGGCCTTTGGGGCTCTGGTTAGGTTAGACCTAGCTATGGTGTGGAAACACCTGCAATCGTAAATTTGACTGTGATAGTACACTAGTTGCCCCAACATTTCTTGGAGTTGCAAGTCAACCACTTCCAGGTCCGTGTGATGCGCCATGAACGTGGGAGAGGTACGCCAGTCTACCTGTACGTACTACCGCTCAGACATTTTTTGGTACAGCTCCTCAACCCTAAACCCTGAACTCTAAACCCCCAACCCTCAGCCCTCAATCCTAAACCCTCAACCTCCCACCATAAATCCTAGACCCTAAACCCTGAGGGCTAACCCTGAACATGATCCCTAACCATCATCTAGCAAAACTTCCATAGGCGTTCTGCGAGTAGGCTTCTTCGCACAAGAAAGGTACCCTTGAGGTTTAGGGTTTAGGTTTAGGATTTAGGTTTCAGAGTTGAGGCTTCAGCTTGAAGATCTTGATGAGGCCTTGTTGGGGAAGAGTGGGATAGTATGGACCATAACAGAAACTTGGTTTAGGGTTGAAAGTCTATAGTCCCCCTTAAGTAGATAGAACATGGGGTATATGGGAATCTTTTAATAATTTACCCAAACCCATAGTCTAAACCCTGGACCCTAAACCCTATATTTTTTCTACTTAAAGCGGGCTACAGGGCTTTAGTTGGAGGTCCTGGGAGTTCCTAATTCCCAAGCCTGAACCGTCTTGGAATCAGGGCTTTTGCCAAAAAACTTGCGACCTCCTACATAACCCAGAATACTACAATCCTTAGTATAGGGAGCCCACAGACGGACCCCTAATTGCTGAAAACCCTTACACTATAACAATATTAGGGCTGCTATACTGAAACCCAGGACCCCCAAAACGACGACGGTGCAGTATCCCAAAGGGTCCAAAGTACCAATATGGTACAAAGTATGGTTTCTGTAGTAGTAATTTCCCTTATGGTTTGGGTAAGTATTCCCCATATGGGTACTTAGGACCCTTTGGGTATGCAAAGCTAAGGCTACGGCCCAACAGAAGTGCGATAAAGCCAGGAAGGATGGCAAGCATGTGCCAGCTGACACGTTCCAGCGGTCTCCTGCTTGAGGCTTAGGGCTCAAATTAGGCGGTTTAGGACTTATAGGGTTTATAGAATTTACATAGTCTTAGGGAATTTACCGGGTTTAGGCTTTATAGGGCTCAGGGCTTGGGATGTTACTGTGATATGGGAGTTTCAGATACATACCCCCCCACCCTAAAACCCTTTCCTTCAGGGTACCCCCTACCAGGTACTCCACACCTTGTCTATTCTGGTACGAGAGTCGAGTACGGTCATTTTCAGACCGTAGACCATTAACTATATACCTAAACCACGAGAAGGTATCTTGGGGAACGCCTAGCTTGGTGAGGCTTAGAGCTTGGAAGCAGAAGGTGTGGGGAATTCAGAGGATTCGGGCGAAGGGCTTGAAGTGCAGGGTCTAGGGTATATTTGGGTTCCAGGGAGTTCAGGGAGCATTGCTCAGTGTTTAGGCTTTTCGCTTTAAGGTTTAGGGTTTAGAGGCGTAGGGCTTAGGATCTACGATTCGGACTGCCTAGACCTCTCAAACACATAATCGCAGCTTACCCCAAAGTGTGGGTATAGAGGCTATTACTATGGGTATTTGGGAGGGACTTAGTAAGTAGGTTAGTAAACCGTATAACCAGTATAGTAACCCTGGTCATCTCCTTCTTACCGTACTTACTAATAAGTCCCCATGACCCTGTAGGATTAGTCGGGTTTACGTAGGGATTAGGGTTTTGAGATTAGGGTTTAGGTTTAGGGTTTTGGTAATTACTTAGGCCGGCAGCGAAGCAGGAAAATTAATAGCAAGGCAGTTGCCCACTGAGGAGGTACTAGAAGGGGTACACAGACACTGTGGGCAAGTATACACACAGACATTTTGGTGAAAGCCTGGACCCTACTGGCAGGGTCAGGGGGACTTAGTAAGTAGGGTAGCAATGGGGATAATTAATCCTGCACTCCCCCATTAAGCACCAGTTCGTCAGGTCTCTCCTAACAACCCTTGGAAGCTATTTGTTTTTCATCCGTACGTAGGCCAGGAGAAACTAGTAAGGCAGTTGCCCACTGGGGAGGTTCTAGAAAGGGCATACAAGGATTGTCGGGAAACCCTAGACCCTACTTGAAACCCTACGGGTTATTAGGACAGACCTGATGTACTGGTGCTGAATGGGGGCATGGAGGACTGAATATAGGACTACTTGGAGGGTCAGGGAGACTGCTTGGAGAAGCCCTAGGGTTTAGGATTTAGGGCTTTTGGGTTTAGGGAATGGATCAAACAAATGCCATGTGAGGTGGAAACTGTTTTTCTTGGGATACGTAAGGTGTTCAATTAGAGCTTGGCGTTCATGATGCTAGGCTTGCGGTTTAGGGCCTAGGGTTCTCGAACTACTCCAATTTCAATAACCACGCTAAAATCAGTCGTGCATGGAACTTCCATTCAGAAAGAGACATATGAGCTGGAAACTAGTAATGTCTTTCCTAGACCCTCCTCCTAGCCTCCATTATTGCCCAGGTACCTACCATCAGGGGCCATATACCTCCATTTCAGGGCACTAGGAAGGTCTCGCATTATTGCTAACATGATTGGGATCCAGACCCTACACCCTAAACCGGGGATCCAGGGATCCCCTGTTGCAGCGCGTGAGGGCTGTAGGGCTTAACATGCAGAGGAAGACTCGAGCACGTCGGTTACAGGGTATTTATGAGCTGGCGTCAAAATCATCTGTTTGTGGGTGATGGTGGAATTTACTTAGGGTGCCCCGTATCGNNGGGAGGTATCGTTTTGGGGTATCGTTTTTTTTAGGGTGCCCCAACGTTTTGCAATGGTTTCAACATCTCTCTACCCATTGAACAACCACCCTTACTACGCCATGATAATGGCAGTTTTGACCCCGGCTCATATAGCGAGATGTATGGGGTATATGATTTAGGGTGCTGGGATTTAGCAACAACGCCGGGGTTCACAGGGAACAGACTTAAGTCATAGAGTTTCAAAGCTAGGGTGATAACCCTCTAAAGTCTAGACCCAAGGACGACTCAAGGCTAGAACTCTAGGTTTTTTAGGGTTTAGGGTTTAGGGGTTTAGGGTTTAGTGATCTAGGCCTTAGGATTTCGGGCTAAGGCATACTGTCACTGAATTTCTCCCCCCTAAACCGTTAGATCCCAGCACCCACAAGATCCTTGCTCCAGGATCACGCACATCCTCGGAGTAGCTGTCCTGCAGCTTGAGATTGGCGCTTATAGGATTTGGCCCTTGCAGGGGTAAAGTCCGGAAATTAAAGGGTTTATGTCAGGGCAAGGGCTTACCTAGACCTTCCAATGTAGTTCCTTTTTGGGTTTGGCATGGTTTTTGGCTAGGACTCTTATTAGGACTACCAAAAAGATACTACATTGGAGGGTCTAGGTAGGGCTTAGCGCTTAGGACTTTGGGTTGAGGGTTTAGGGACCCTAAACCCTAAACCCTAAATCCTAAACCCTAAACCCTAGACCCTAAAACCCCTAACCAGGGTTTAGGGCTTAGGGTTTATACGGCGCTTCAGCCGGCCTCGGGGATGTCCAGTTTAAGGTTTTGAGGCTTCGGGTGCAAGGGGTCAGGGTGGAGATTCTTCCGGGCGGTCAAGAGGCTAGCTACCTGTCAGTGGAATTTGAGGACTTAGGGTTTAAGGTTAAACCCTGAACCCTCAATCATCAACCCTAAACCCCGAACCCTCAACCCTAAAAGGGTTTAAGGGATGGGGGGTTCTCCACGTGATAGGATTTTTTGGTGGGTTCCCCGAAAAGCATGTTGCCTATTGGAGGGGGTCTATACTACAACAGGGGTCTTGCGATGGGGAAGCACCCCCCAATTTTGAAACACGTCTTTTGACAAAATCCTTGCTTAGCGGATCAGGGCAACCCCTATAAGCCGTATAACAAGCCCAGGTATCCCCAAATAATAGCTTGAATGCAAAGGGTTTCTGACCCTCCAAACCTACACCCTAAACCCTTAACCCCAAACCCTATATAGTATATGGTAGTCTCCGTCCAAGTCCCCCTCAAACCCTAAACCCTATTATTCCTCTACAGCCCTCCAAGTAAGCCCTTGGCATGATTGTTCTTCGACCCAGGATCCGGTTCTAGGTCTGGATCCTGCGATTCCACTTGTAACGAGGGAACCAGTTTAAGAGATTAAGGTTTAGGGTGTAGGGTTTTTAGGACAAAGAAAGGACTTATAGGTTCCTTCCCAGGTATTCTATCGGGGTTATTTCGAGAAACAGACACATACCCATAACCCCTAAACCTAAATCCTAAGCCCTCGACCCAATATAGGAGGCCTTGCGGGTAGGATAAAGGGGCCCTGAAGCTGCGTTCCGCCGGAAGGCTTAGAATGTCTTTGTGGGCACCATGTACAACAACTCAGGATGAAATACACTCAAAGCACACGCCGCTAAATTAGTTCTTGACCTAGCTGGCTCTTGAAAGGTCCCAAAACCCATGCCCAAACAGTCCAATTAAGTTTAATCCAAGAACCGGACCTGCACTTTTGCGAGTATTTGCATCTGCAGGCCAGGTGTCAGCGAACTCTGTGTGTATGTGTGTGCCTTTTGTTTTATGCAATGCGCGGCTTATTTACTTAAACCAAAGCACTGGCAAATATTCTGCCATAGCATGATGATTGTATTTGAGAACATGCACAGAAATATCAAGGCTTCTACATTACATACTGCTAAAAACTTCTTTAGCACCCCAGTTTCCATTGCAGCTTACATTCATGTACTTTGCCATCTGAGTCCGCAGTATTAGGGGGCTTCTACAATGTTTGCACATGCATATGGGGGTTTCCAGAAATTAGGGGCCCCTTTTTGAGGTTCCCCCTAGCAAGGATTATAATGTATTGCGGTCCATATTGGGTGGGTCACTACCATATCGAGGTACCGTGTTTGGACCCTTCTGGCACAGCCCGAATGCGCGTAAACCAACAAAAACTAATGAAGAAGCGCGAACCATAAGAAGCAGCGTTCCCTCATAATCTTTATGAAGCTAGAACAGAACCTTTCATCATAGTGACTACTTTGCGAAGATTAACTTCTCATGATGAAACTATCATACCCGCAAAGCCCTTTTCAAGTTGGGACTCTACTTTAGAACCTGGAGGCCAAAGCTGCACGCTTAAAAACGGATGTGGCGCAAACTCTGAATACAAAAGCGCACAGAAACATGAACCTTTCTGAAACCCTAAACCCTAAACCTTAGCCCACATTACCCCAGGAGGAAAATGGATCCCTTTTTCAGAAATATAAGGAATCCCACACCCCAAAAAGTATAAAGGATCCCTAACATTGATCCAGAAACCCTGTACTAGAATACAACAGCCTCCCAAACTGAAGCAAAGCAATGCCCAAACGAATGTTGGCTTATGTGAGCTATAGTCTAAACTCCTAGTATCCCCCTTAGTAACCCCTATAGTACTCCCCTCTATGAGCCCTTTGAGGAGTTTAGACTATAGTACATGCGAGTCACTGGCTTCACCTTGAACCCTTGATTCCTTGATCCTTTATCTTGCGGCATAATGACCTTGAGGGCCCTAGAGACAAGAAAGCCAAGCCTAATCCTTGACCCTTAGCATCCAGAAATGACTTGAGGAGAAAAATCAACGGACCTGAAGTGTCAGTCCTCCAAAACGCGCGTTTTAGACGGAGTCCAGTAGCCGGAACTCTCGTGTCCCTGGGTGCATGAACTGTTTTCACAAGCCATTTAGCTTCTTGAGGGGGGATATCCTAACCCAGACCCCTGATTAATAAACCCCCTCCCTTAGTAGGGATTCTAATAGGGATCCTAATACTCAGGCCTTTAAGAGGAGGTTATTAATCACAAGTCTACATTAAACCCTAAACCCTAAACCTAGATGGGTTGAAACTATCTGGGCATTTCTACCGAAAGGGCATTCTCAGCGACCCATGTAGGGGTTATGTAGTTGAGGGTTTGGGGTTTAGGATAGAGGGATTTAGAGCTCAATTTCTAGGATATATAGGGGTTTAAGGCTAGGGCATACAACAGGTTATATGGGACTACCTCTGGATATAATGTTCAGGAAGTCTTATTCGGACGTTCTTACAGAGCCCATGAAGAATTCTAGCATTTGGGCCCTAAAGCCCATGTGGGGACTCCACGATCGCATTCCCTGTTGCGCAGGTGCCCTAAAACGATCAGGATGTGTCTGGCTTCAAAAGCGAAGTCAGCAAACCTTACCTAGACCCTCCTATGTAGTACCTTTCTGGTTGTCCTTAAAAGAATCCTAGCCCAAAAACCATACCAAACCCCAAAAGGAACTACATTGGAGGGTCCAGGTAAGCCCTGATCCTGACATTGAATGCTGAACTCCCAGACCCCCACTCCCGCAGCTCCAATATCCTGGGCGCAAACACCTGAATTCTATAGATGCTCAACCCTAAATCCCCTGAAGCCTTAAACCCTGAGCCCTGAACTTCTCTCACCCTTTTGAAGCTGCTGGGCGCCGAACTCTCCGACAGTACAGGACCTGGGCAAGCAAGTGCACGCTTTAGGGGCTGGGGTTTAGAGCTTTGGGCTTTTGGTTGGGGACCCTGGGTAACTGGGACTGGGAAATCAGATGGCAAATCTCATGCGAAAATGAAGAGGAAACCATATGCTACTTAGGGTTTAATGTTTAGAAATACTGCAAAAATCGCACGGAACATGACATCGAAACTGCGGATTCGGAACGTTACAAGGGGATGTATCAGGGTTGGGCTCAACCAACAAGAGGCCTTTGGCAAGCCCATGTTGAAGAATACACCGGAAAGTAAACAGAAACATGACATGGAAGCCTATAGGGTTTAGGCCTTAGTATTTGAGTAATACAAGGGTTTGGGCAACCCCAACGCCTATGATCATGATAAAGCTGATATCCGTGTTTTGGGGGCTGGGCTCTATTGAGGTCTAGGGTTTAGGTGCTGCCACCGTCTGTCCGATGCCCCACAGACTGTAGCTGTAGTAACATTCTACAATAAAAAAGGGACGGCACATGTCTTCATACATATATTGATATTTATGAGGCTTTGGGACGTTTCAGATTGAGGTGTTAACTGGCGTAAGGGTCTAGGGACTATGTGTAAGTCAAGGATCAGGGTAACGAAGCATTGTGAGTCATGACATCCAAAAGGAGACCTCAGCCGTCTCGTCTCCACAAAACTCCAAAAACTTACCTGGCCCGACATATGAGCCATTGTCTACACTCCTAGTATCCCCCTTAATAAACCTTATAGTAATCCCCTATATAATCCCTGTATAACCCCCATTAAGGAGTTTAGACTATAGCTCATATGAAGAACAACCTGCCCTCCATGGGAAGCACCACTCCAGCCGGTAATCACAAACTCGAAGTCGTATCCCCAAACCTTTCATCGCATCCCGCTACCACCCCACGATACGCTCTAAACCCCACAACCTAGAGCCTGTTTCCGAGTGCAGGACTAGATCCACACCCCAATGGGAATCAGCATCAATCCTGCGCCACACGGGCTGAGTCGAGCATAGATGACGGAATTGACACATGGGCTAGGGTTTAGGGCTTAGGGTTCACAATTTAGGGTTGTTTGGGGCTCAAAGTGTACGAGAAGTTAGGACTGATTGCTTGGCGGCCCGCCCTCAAGGTCCAAGGACTGAAATAAGTAGGGCTTTTAGGGCCCAAACGCTATAATCTTGATGATATTTGGGCCCTAAAACCACTACTATTTGGGTCCTATATACCCTTATATAATGTATATAATGCCTATATATCCTTATATATCCCCCTATAACCCCTTTAAAGGGACCCTATGATTCGGGCCTTTGGGTTCCAAACAAAGCCCTGAGATCTGGGTCTTTGGATTTTGGGTGGTGGAGCTACGTAAAGCAATATTAATACATGTTGGTGACCATAGCATCCATATATTAGATACTACTTGCTTAGGATCTTCCCCCCCCTGCCGTAAGCCAGAACATATCCAGAATTATCACCATGATTAACCTAGTTAACTGACCGACCCGGTAACGCTAAACCAGAAACTTCAAAACAAAGCCCAATCTCAGCTGCCATATCTTTTCCATTCCGTTTTCCATAGCTCTTGTACTATTATTATCTAGGCTCCTAAACATATATAACCCTGCTATATACTCCCTATAACGCCTGTTTCCATTCGGTGTCCATGGCTTTAGGATTAGGGGTTTATGCTGGTAATTTAGGCCCCTGATTAATAACCCCCCTCCTTTTAAGCGCCTCAAAATTACTATTATAACCCCCTATCAAGGGATTCAACAATCAGGGGTCCACAGTAAGCAAGATCGCAGAGAAGCCTGCACTTCAGTGCTTGCCACGGTAGTGCGCCGTAGACTACATCTGGCTCCGGGAAGGTTTTGGGTCGGGGTTTAGGGTTCAGGGTTTAGGGGTTTAGGGTTTCAGGTTGCCCTAACCCCTCAACCTAAGGAACGCAGGGCATGGAACCGTATTACACTCATATTATGATACCTACGAATTCCTTAATACGGGCGGGGGTATCTGAGAACCGCCTGTAAGTACGGCGGTACATTCGCGCAAGCGCTGTCGAGGCCACCACCGCCGAATTCTCCAGGCCTGCCAGGTCCACTCTTCAAACAGCTGCATGCGGTGCTGCAGCTCATTTTTCCGCTCCTCCGTGACCGCTGCTTTGCGCTCTTGGGCCTGTGCCACGGCTGTCATATGCCAACTGCGGAATGCGGCTTCAAGCGCCTGCACCCTGAACTGCGTGAAGCCCAATTTCTGAACATTAGGTGTGACCCGTGGACTTAAGCAGGTCTTACCTGTAACCCCATTTACCTACAGATTAGTAGTAATTACCCGTTCATTAATAGGTATAACCCATAAAAGTGTAGGTAATTGGGGTTACAGGTAGAGCTTGAGTTTCAGGAATTGAGGCGCAGGGTTCCTTATTCAGTGGTAGCCTTTGGGACCCTAAAGATACACCAAGTTTCACTAAGAAATGATCAGGAGGTTTATTGAAAGGATCAGGGCTCGGGGTCTATAGGGGTCAGAGTTGAAGGCTATGGGTTGAGCAGCCCGCCTAGACCCTAAATCCTTAAACCCCCAGGTTCAGGGTCTAGGGTTCCCAAGCCCTAAACCCAGCATAGCAGAGCCAGTAGCGTTGATGAACCATTTTCTGCACACGGACCATGAAACATGTCTCGTAGCATCTACCCATCAAGTTTTGCTCGGTTCCTTTGGGCTTTCGGGTTCAGTTTCATAAGTGTGTTTTCTGGCATGGGAGTATTAAAAATAACGGAAACTACATCTCGGAATTTCAGAATGGAAGTTTTGAGGGCTGAACTTGTAGCTGCCAAGCAACCCAATCCCCCTACTTCTACACCCTGAACCCTAACCCCCCCAAACCCTACACCCTAAGCCAACTATCCTGGGATGTTCTGAGCTCTTCCTTGGGATGCAGACGGGCGAGCAGGGTATTCTAGGTACCCCTCTTAAGGGAAACACATATTACTTTCGAGGCTGTTTAGGATTTTAGGGTTGAGGGCTTGGAACCCTAAACCCCTAAACCCCTAAACCCCTAAACCCTAAAGCCCTAAACCCCTAAACCCTAAAGCCCTAAACCCTAAACCCTAAACCCTGCGTGCAAAGCTCCGGACCTTGAACCCTCACCAACCTTGCTAGCTGATCAGCATAGACCATGTGGTGTGTCTTTAAGATCCTTCCCTAGGGATCCAAATAGCCCAATGTACGTAATATTTACAGACTTTAGGGCCCAATGTAGGTAATATTTGTGTACATGGATCCCTAGGGCTTTGTGTTCGTCGAAGTTGCGCTGACGTTTTTAGACCCTTAAGACTTTGCAGTTGATCATGTGACCTCAGCAGCGAGGAAAATCCTGGACTATAGGGTTGAAGGATTGTTTCTTGGGATTATCTAAGGACTTCCGTCTATCAGAATCCATTCCCCCCATCGCCTACTTTTTCATTGTCGTTTCCATTCCCTACCAACCACCTGCTTGTCATGGGGGATAAAGATACCAAGGGTAGAGCGCAAGGATGCAAGAGTCATGAGGGGTAGCGGAAAAGGACCAGCAGCTAAGGATTCCCTCATGCAGGTTTAAGGTGTAAGGTCTTCGAATGTGGATTCCCTGAGGCGCCCTACATTGGTCGAAGATGAGGCCCCTTGAGTTCCCTGAGGCCCTGATTACTGCAAAACACATCCCACTAGAATTCCCAGAAAGAATTCATTAAAATCGTGGGCATCCCATAGAAACTGGGAACTTTGACCCCCCAGTGGGCTGGGCAATTTCAATCTCTATAGATTGCCCTCGGAATTGGCTCACATGGTGGTCTAAACCCATACACCCCAGGAAAAAAAGTATATACTTTTTAGGTATAAGCGTTTACAGTAAGAACCCTGGAACCAAAAATGTATTCAAGTGTAGTACTCCAATATTGGGTCTGGGACCTTAGGAGCCTCTTGGACCCTAGGAGACCAAATTAATTGGAATGAGGTGCGGGGAAAAGTAGAATATGACAAAACCTATGCAAGGAGCATGCTGGGAATACTTATTTTGTCAAATTTTCACGTTTCTACATTAACACTTTCGCAGTATATCTGAGAATAGACTTCCAGGTAGGATCGCTGTGTGCCCCGACTGAGCCTCTTCGCGCAGATCTGCCCATGAGAGTGGTAGACGCTAAACCTGCTCAAAGCTAGGAAACATTTTTGGGGGGATCCAAGCCTATAAATAGTACGTACTTTGAATCTCAAAGTCTATCAGGAGTATCTACTTAGGCTGTTTGGACCCCTGAGGTTTTGCTTGGGATCAAGAGTTCCCATTCCGAGCTTGACACTAAGTCTGTCATGTTGAGGCTGCGGGGGTGAAGATGATTGAGATGATCAGAGAGCACTGTCCAGCTTGACCAATGGTTCATAAGGAATTGGAGCATGGATCTCGCTGTAGCAATCCCCATATAGTGCCCAATATCCCCATATTGCAGTCTGTTTCATTCCCTTCTAAGGAGCAGCAAGCTAGACACTTTGATGTTTTGTTGAAGGTTGCGGGCTTACAGCTTATGGCGCTGCAGCTATGTAAGGTGTTCTAGGGTTCGTGCGCAGCGTAGCTGCAAAAACAATTTGTGTTGGGTTGGCTTGGGAAATGTGATTGCTAGTTTTAACAGCGGGCATGCAAAAGCTATCTCTTCAAGTCACCACATTTTTCCTCTGGAGAAAGACATTTGAATCCCAAACGGCTCAACTCCAAACCCACGTACGGCCCAATGACCGAGCGCATGCGCTCGCAAGCTCTTTGTGCCCTTTCCCTGTGATCAAAGTCATCAAGGCTCCAAAAGGGCTGCTGATCATGGAATTCTAGTTTGTAGCTGCGCAGAACCGTCGCCAGTGATCCTTACGGGTGTTAAGTTTACGCGCCTACACTCTCCTCAAGTTGGAGATGCAGCGAACATGACTGGGCCCGGGGCGTGTCGGGGTGAGCGTCAGTGCGTCCAGCCTTCCAGATTTTATGCTGCGGCTATAAATATATATGGGCGGTTTCCAAAAAGGATGATAGCAATTTGGGGTCTACATTGGGATCCCCCTATTTACTGAAACTACCATATGTACGACCTTTGGCGCTCAACCCCAGACCTACGAAAAGCCTCGAGTACTTGGAGGGCCAGGAGGAACTTGATAAGTAGCTCATCATTTGGGAGAACTGGGGCTACTATAGGGCTTGTAGGTATACTTACTAAGTCCTCCTAACTCTTAACCTTGAACCCTAAATAATTCAGTAGTTTCCAATGTCCTTTTCATTCCTTACTAAGTCCGCGTGGCCCTTCAAGTAGTCCCTAGACCCTACAAACCCCTACAGAACCGCAGTATTCCTGTCAATTGCCCTGTTCTTTCCGTTCGGTTCTCCATTTTCGGTGATAATATTCCTAAACCCTAAACCCTGAATAATAGCTTCCATTTGATTTCCCTGTTCTTTCCATTTGATTCTCCAGCCTTAGGGTTAAAATCCTCTGAATAGGGATGGTTTAGGGTTCAGGGGTGTAAGGTTTAGGGTATAGGGTTTAGATTAGGTCTTTCCGCCCTAACAGTTACCACAGAAATACTAAGAATTATGAGAGTCCTTCAATAAAGCCACTTTACCAACAGTTACTGGAAGGGGGAATGACCCAAGGCGTATGGTTTAGGGTTTAGGGACTAAAACTAGGGTTAGGGTTTAAGGATTAGGGATTGGGGTTTAGCTTGTAGGGATTAGGGTTTCGGGACTAGGGTTTAGGTTTTAGGGATTGGGGTTTAAGGATTGGGGTTTAGTGTCTGGGGTTTGGACGCTCACAGAATTAAGCCCTGGCTCAGGCACCGCATGTTATCCAGCAGTTTTCCTTTGTACCTTCGGGTTTATACCCGTGGGGTTTGTACCATTAGGGTTTGTACCCTTGTTTTTGGAGCCCTGAGCCGTGGAGTAATTAAGGTATTTGGGACCCAAACCTAAGTTTGAAATAATGCGTGTGAAACCCCACGTCTTTGATATAAGGAAATGCTGGTGTTATCTGTACTCAAAAGTCTTTAAAATACTACCGGATCATAACTTGGGCTTCCCTTGACATGGCTTCGGCACTGACATGGCCTTTCCCTTAAGGCCCAAGAAATCCAAACCCTAAACCCAAAACCCTAAGCCATCGCGTGCATCTTATTAAATTAAGGCTTGGGGCTAGGGCTTGGGTATATGTTACGTTACCAGTATGTGAAACCAAGGCAAAGGCAAGGAACACCCGTGGGGCCTGTTTTTGAAATTGCATTCAGCAGGCCCTACTGTAACAAAATGTCCAAAAGACGAGCTACGACTCAACTTGAAAAAGGTTACCCCTAGCTATCGGACACCCCATATACCAGCAAGGCGAGGCGCTGTTTGCACCTGATTTTAGGTATCTCATGTTTCACTGCAGCGACTACAACCCGGAGAGGCTAGGATATGGCAGTGCTTCGGAACGGGATACATGGGTTCAGACCACGGAAACAGGTCAACTTCAGCTTGGCAATAAGTTGCACATTGGGAAAAGCACGAACTCCGCCAGGATGAGACATTCGCGTGCATGAGCATAGCTGATCTCCCGGTGGTACTCCGAGCGCACGACGATGGACAGATCAAGAAGCCGGGTCCAGCAGCTCGCTTGCTCTCTGATGTCTGAGCTGAATCTGCCGACCCCTGCTCGCGCAGGTTAAGACTTAGGGTTTACGTTTTCCTGTGCTCGCCACAAGATTTTTCCTTCATAGGATGACTTTTCGGTACGACTAGCTTTCCCCTGGTAAGCTAAACCCTGAACCTAAACCGTATAAACCCAAAACCCTCAAACTTAAAACCTAAAACCCTAAACCCTTGACCTTCAAACCTAAACCCTAAAACCTAAAACTCAAATTCTAAACCCTAACCCCAAACCTTAAAACCTAAATCCCAACATCTAAACCCCAACGCGCAGCGGAAGGGGTTCTCGGGAAGATCCATGCGGGCTTTATATTATGCAGTGTGAAAGGTACAGAAACTACTGCGTCTTGCAGTGGATTTAGCTTGCAGGGCTTAGTGTGTCCAAGGAAAGGAGGGTGATGACTACGCGGACTTGTTTTCTAAAATTCCGCGTGCAACTTTGATTGAAAATGGAAACATTGCATGTTTTAGGAGAAGAAATGTGCAAAAACGCATGGCTGCGAATGAGAAGTGTTATGTCGCACGCTCAGAAAGTGCGAAGGTGCCTGGCCAGATTTAGAACCTGTTCAGAAGTACTGCGCGTGACAGGTCGAAAAGGGCGTAGCAGACGGAACAAAGCGGCGATAGTCAGTTTTTTTTGTGTTCGCGCGATCAGAAGCTGTATATGACATGCATTTTGTCCCACTACTCGCGGTGTGTTTGCATCAGGGCTCCGGGAAAAGACATGGACTTCGTCCCACTGGGCGCACTTACTGGGATGCGCTTGCCGTACGAACGTTATTATGGCTTGGGCATGGATGGTCTGGTAATGGGATGCTCTCGAACATGAGCGTTATTATAGTTTGAACATAAATGTTCTGGTAATGGGATACTCTCGAACCTGAACGTCATTATGGCTTGGGCATGGATGCTTTATGATGCTTTGGGAATCGGACGCTCGTGAACATGAATGCGCTGTGTTTGCATGAGGGTTCCCGAAATACTGCGTTTTACAGGTAAAGATGGCTGCAGCTGAAGGGACCATAATTATTCCCCCCCCCCCCGAACTTCCAAGCCGAGCCAAACTTGACGCGGTCGATGAGACCTGGGCTGGGGGAGAACCCTAGGCGTTGGGCGAATCCCAAACCAAACCCGAGGGAGCGCAACCGGATGGAGGGTTTAGGGCTTAGGGTCTGCCAGTCTGCTCCGTCAGTGATAGAAAGGCTGGATATGGGACTCCATTAGGGACCCCCTGCTTTAGGGTTTTAGGAAATTCGGGTTTTAGGGTTTTAGGGCTTTCGGGTTTGGGGTGTAGGGTTGTAGGGTTTAGGGTTTTAGGGTTTCGGTCAATATTTCCCAAGAATAGTAATGGACGTGGGTTCCTCATTAGGGATCATATTAGAGACTCTACTGAACCACCAAAGGGACCCGTATGTCGACTCTTAAAAATCCCTTAATAAGCCTGATCTTGACAGTAGCTCTATAGTATGGTGAATACAATCGAAAAAAAGACTGCACATAGCATTGAGGTCAAGTTCCCTACGAAACACCAGTAAGTTCATTTTGAGCACTTACTCAATTCTGGACATAGCAAATGGCCAGCTAGTTCGTATGACACTTGCGTATCCCAATCCTAACCCATTTCAATGACAAACACCGACAAATTTGCCAATTCCAAGTCCACCTGTGCAATGTAGGGTGCAGGGTTAAGGGTTTAGGGTTTTGGAATGAACGGGCCCAAATATGATTATCAATTTATCAATGTCATGTTGAGTTCAGTTTGATAATCTCCCCTCACCATTGAGCAGGGAAGCCGCCCAAAGCCCCTAGTATGAAATTACCGTAGCTAAAAAATGCTGGTGACCATATCCAATGCTGCAAGGCATTTCAATGTGTGTAGTATTACTGGGTGGCTATTTAGAAACTTACGTTAAATGACTATAGCAAGGAAATAGCAAGGAAACCCAAATATTTACTACATACCCATATTTTGGTGACTTAATTCAAGTTCCTCATCAGCAACCGCAAGCCGAAACCCTAAATCCTAAACCCCTAAAACCCTAAGTCCTAACCATACAGCTTAAATCCTAAACCCTAGATATTGGGCGGAGGTGATTTTACTGTAAACAGTTGGCCTGGGCTGCATCGTCGCTGCACGACACAGGTGTCGTCTGCGGCACCTGAACTTATGGGGGGTTAGTCGGGAATTTGGGAACATTGTATATCTATATACATCTGTCTATATATATATATACATACAGAGGGTTTGGGGGTAAGGGTTTGAGGTATAAGGGTCTAGTCTGCGGCACCTGATCTTACGGGGAGGTTACTAGGGAATAATAAGCGAATATATATATATATATATCTTTGTGAGAGGCACCTCTGGGGTCTATTTGACCAAGCTATTTTCTCTTTAAGATATAAATGAATTAAATAAATCGAACTAATCAAATTAATCAAATAATTAATGAATTAGGTTAATTTGGTTCACACCCATGCCCACCAATCAAATTAATCAAATTACTCAATTAATTAGATTACTTTGATTAATTTGATTCACGCCCAGGCCCACCAATCAAATTAATCAAATTCATCTATCAATTATATTAATTTGGTTCACGTCCAGGCCCACCAA
>CAJNIZ010024069.1:0-16820 GCA_905231905.1 Symbiodinium pilosum | reverse complement strand
AACTGTCAGGAGTAGCGTTTTAGTTGAGATTAATTTGATGGGATCTGTTCTGATTTCCTGCGTGATGGGTTACATGTATTGGAAACATTTCAACATTCAACATGTGAAGCTACTGACAAAACGTACATCTTCTGACATACAGTGGCGGTGGCAGTGGCGGTGCGGCTGTGGTGGTGGTATATGTGCTGTGTATTGTGTGGTATTCGTACTAGGTGTTATATAGTGCATATATAAGTTCTTGTACGAATAGACCCCAAAGGTACCAGCCACATATATATGTATATATATATATACATATAATGTGGATAGTTTCCAAAATTGGGGTCCCAATTTGGCACCCCTAAATATTAGGTGCCGTGATCTGATCTATAACCAAAAGGGGCCCACAATTTTGAGGACAACCCATATGTAGGGTTTAGGGTTTAGTGTTAGTAGGGAATATGGGAATGTAATATGTTATTTGGGGATTCTTTAGGGTTGGTATTCCCTTATCTTCCTTACTAAGCCCTACACCCTAAACCCTAAACCCTAAACCAGTAGGTGAAGCGGGCAGGCCTCCTGGGGCCGCATACGACTTGCTGTTCTCTTGGGATGTATAACCCAGACCCCTGATTAATAACCACCCTCCCGTTAATGGAGACCCATGATTGGTAAACCCCTCCTTTTTAAGGCCTAAATATTAGGATACCTAGTATAAGCCCTATTAAGGGGAGGGGCTTGATTAATCATGGGTCTACATTAATAGGGATTAAAATAAGGATCCTAATATTAAGGCCCAAAAAAGCATGGGGGTTAATAATCATGGCTTTGCGTTAAAGTTGACTGTCGGTGTTTGGCTGGAGGGGAGTGCGAAACCGACCAGAACGGCACAAATTGATATTCCTGGACAAATGTATTTAGATGGTCTTCCATTTTGTGGACGCGCTGGCGGCACAGAGCGAATAGACCCCAACTAGCCCATCCCGATCGGATGCCCCATCCACACACTCCATGACTTTGCCTTTGACAGCCCAGGAGTTAGAAGCTCGGTTCAGGCTTTAGGGCCAAGCCGCGAGAAGCTCTACATCCTGTGGGATTCGCATGCCGAAGCCATGCCACGAACTCATTCATAAGCACCTGTCTCACAACAAAAACCCGAATGCTGAGGCCCATGCTATTCCAACTCAGGGATCCTCAACCCTATAGTCCCCCTTAAGTAGATACAATATGGGGTATATGGGGGTCTTATGATATTATACCCAAAGCTATATTCTATCTACTTCAGGGGGACTATAGTCCCAAGCCTCTACAACCCAACTCAAGCAGTCCAGAATATGCTAGTTAGGGCCCCGGGTTTAGGATAGGAGGGTTTAGGGTTTGGGGTTTAGGATAGTACATACTTTGCAGCCAAATAGGCTACCATATAGACAATTCGGGGCTTAGGCCTTTACTATTTAAGCACTTGGACCCTGAACCCTCAACCGAACCACTAATCCCAACTTAAGCCTGAGACCTTATTAGGGCTTACGATTAAGGTTTAGGGTTTAGGGGAAACCTGAGACTCTGGACCCTAAACCCGGGACCTAATGTGTGAAAACATCTACCGTAGGGGCCTCAATAGTGAACGAACATGGGGTACCCTAGACTATGATGTTTCATGGAATATGGGACGACAATATTCCACATCGTTTAGGCTCAAACCTAAGCCCTAAACCCTCAAACCCTAAACTCCAAGCTCTACACTCCTAAACCCCTAGAAACTCACTTTCTAACCCTATAATATAGTAGTTTCCATTTTCTCTCCATTACCGCTTAGTAGGGGTCCTAAGTGCCACGTAGAAGCCTGAACCTCCTAGGTGCCCCCACGCACTTGGTGCTTGATCGCGAGCTGCTCCCAATGCGGACTTGTTCAAAACGCCCTTTGTCTACCTTCAGGCAGGGAAAGGGTTCAGGGTTTAGGGATAAGGCCCGGTTGTTCCTCATCTATTGGGCTCTTGCTGTCCCACATTAAAGCATATCATGAAGCAATTCGACCTAGCAACTAAACCCTATGACAAACGCTAAGTATTCAAGTATGGGCATGCCAAGTGCAGATTTCAGGACGGAACACAAGTTGACTATGGGTCTTAGTGGCTGCGTGTATAGTCACCCCTTCACCACGTAGCCGTTGTTCAACAAATCATCAAGTTCGAAAGATGGGAAGAAGATTGCTGGTATCAAGCCTGAAGGCCAAGCCTCAAACCCCCAAAAGGCCGATGGAACCAAACCATAAACGCTAAGCCGCGTGAAGCGGCTTAGGCAGCGGCTCCGAAAATCATAGAACCTCAGATGAAGAAGCGTCCACTAGACTGTTACACCTCCCCGCCCTCCTCAACCATGTTGTCATGATTTTTCCACTCATCGCCCCAAACTCATGACTAATTAGGCCATTGTTTTGCAGCATCGCACTCATGTGGGGGTTTGCGGCGATTAGAGGCTCCTTTGCGGAGTCCCTATGGTGCGGATTAAAGTATGTTGGGGTCTGTTTGAGGGTTCTCTGATTTATGGAATTCGAAACTACCATCATGCAACCCCACGGAAACTGTCAGGTTACGCTTGTCGTTGGTCCCCATTTTCGGGTTGGGCCGTCTGGCTGGGGGTAATTTGCTGGGCGGAGATTGTTCCACGACTCTGATGGCCTCAACATGTAAGTGATGAAGGCTTGTCCCCTCAACATGTAAGTGATGAAGGCTTGTCCCAGCTATATAGGGATTGTATAGGGGTTATAGGGGCAATACCTTGGTTATATGGGGATTATAGGGAATGTAGTGGGGTTATATGGGGACAATGGACAAGAAGATGGAAACTACTATATTAAAATGGGGTATACATACCCCCCAGGCCAAACCCTAAACCATACATCCTACACTCCCCACCCGAAACCCTAACCCCTTAACCAAACCCTAATACCGAATACCCTAAACCCCAAGCCGTCTTTCCAGCCCCCGGCGATCCCCAAAACAGGCGACGCCTTGAGGCACTTGAGCACCTGGGCCAGTGGGGATTTTCAGGCTCAGGGCTTAGTGCTTAGGGTTTAGGGATGAGGGTTAAACCCTAAACCCTAAACCGCGGACCTTTATCCGGAAAACTGGACAACAGGCTGACGAGTTGCCCCGCAAAGGCTACTAGCTTTTTGGGCTAATGCTTGCAGACTTTGTGGTATGCCTATGGTCATGCAGGAATTGGGTCCATCAGCCAGAGTACCCTCTACTGCCCCCCACCCCCAAATAATGCCCGAACAAACGATTTAATCTTCTTCAAAGGAACCACGGGAATACATCGGGATTTCCCAAAATGAGGGCACCTTTCAGGGGAATATATATTGGGTCATATAAGGTTTTATAGGGTTGCGGGATTATGGTTTACGGTTTCCCAAAAATGAAGGGTACCTTTTGGGATCCCTAATTAGAAAAGGGAGATATACATATACACATATATATATATACATATGTATATACATATGTATATACATATATATATATATACATA
The DNA here is from genome assembly GCA_905231905.1 of Symbiodinium pilosum. Classification (NCBI taxonomy): domain Eukaryota; class Dinophyceae; order Suessiales; family Symbiodiniaceae; genus Symbiodinium; species Symbiodinium pilosum. The sequence goes on along the minus strand of CAJNIZ010024069.1, from coordinate 13,313 downwards.
TTTATATATATACACATGTATATGTGTGTATATATATATATATTGGGGTCTATATTGGGGTCCCCTTATTTTGGGCAACTACCATGACAACAGCAGCAGCAAGCGACCTTGTAGGGGTACCTCTTCAGGGATTCGGCTGCCAAGCAAAGACCTCCAATCCTGCCCTGCTCTCCCATGAGAGCTTAGGGGTCAGGGTTTAGGGCTCAGGGTTTAGGAGTTAGGGTTTGGGATTTAGGATTTAAGGTTCAGGGCTTAGGGTTAAGGACCTTGCAAAGCTTGCGGTTTCGAGATTAGGCCTGGCGCAGAGTTAAGTTTAGCAAACGATAACATGTGTTAGGGCCTCCTTGATCCCAACAAGGCAAGGCCGCCATATAAATGCGCCAACATTTGCCTAGAACACTGTCCACGCCTATCCTGAAGTAGCAACGAAGCAGCGCTTCATGTGAGATGTTGAGGTTGTGTAGCCGGGCCTCTATCTTGAAAATCATTCCCCCTTTGATACACCTCCCCTCCCCCAATACCAAGCATTCCCGCCAAATAACGGTGCTCTGTTGGGAACATATAGCATTAGTGCGATGGGCGCATGTCTTACTTGGGAAAGCGAACTCTATCTATCTCAAACGGCTTAGGCATTGGAGATGTTTCGAGCTCTGGCCAAAAGTTATACATAGCTCGTAAGTCGTATCCTGTTGAACAAGCACTAAGCCCTAAACCCTGCACGCTAAACCCTATGGCATCTCCAACGCCAGCCTCTTGAAATCCACTAGGGGCAAGCCTAGGCTCCTGAGTTGTAGGTGGTGTCAGTGCACGAAGGGGTCGATGAACCATAGCGCGTTGGAACCCCCAACTGCTTGTAGTGGTTCCGGCCCATGATTTTACCTGCTTTGGCGGTTTCGGTAGCTACCCAAACACCCCTGAACACATCAAACCTCAATTCTGAAGCCTTACACCCTAAACCTGATATCCGAGCACCCCGAAATCTACACCCTAAGCGCACCCTAAGCCCTGAACCCCCTGAACCTCAAAATCCAGTGCCCCAATAAAAACCCAAGTACCCCATGCCCTGGTCCCCAAAACCCTAAGCCCTAAACCCTAAACCCTAAACCCTAAAAACCTAAACCCCTAAACCCTAAACCCTAAACCCCTAAACCCCTAAACCCTAAACCCTCAGGGTCTGTTAAGATATTCGACTCCGAGTCCTGCGCCAGATCCAGACCCCAGAGGTGCTCGTAGTCCATCCTTAGAGCTGAGAGGTCAAGGCTTTGGGTGAAGGGTAGGGTTTTGAGGTTTTAGGTTCTGGGGTTGAGGGTTTGGGGCTTTTTGGCTTGAAAGATACCAGGGATACCTTGAGGGGTTCGGAGTAATTACCCGTTCTGGTGCTCGCTATGACGGGATTTCAATTCATTTTCGAAATTTGTCACGGGCATGCATGGGGGACCCCAAGTTGGAGAAATGTCCCGACAAAGTTTCAAGCTTGGCATTCGGAGATCTCGACGTGGGCTTCCCGCACGGGTCCACGACGTGTGGTATACATACATACATCCATCCATCCATCCATCCGTCCGTCCGTCCGTCCATCCATTCATTCATTCATTCATTCATTCCAACATACATACGTTCCTACATACATACATTCCTACATACATTCCTACATACATGCATGCATGCATGCATGCATGCATGCATACATACATACATACATACATAAAGGTAGATATCTACACAAACAGTCTGCATATATATATATGTGTATATGTATACATACAAATATAATTCTCTCGACCTAAATACTTTGTGTATGGAAGGTGGGATTCATATATGCCTCTTATGACGGCTTCTCGCTCTCCCTCCCTGACTCTAAATGAAGAAACGAATGAATAAATAAGTAAGGAACTAATGAAGGGGTTTAGGGTTTAGTGGTTTAGGGTTTAGGGTAATGCACAGATAGATAACTCGATAAATACATAAATCAGCCCTTCAGGGTTTAAGGGATATGTCGGGGGTGATACAAAATGATTATGGGGGGTTCCTCATGAAGGTTACATACGTGATCATGCCTGTGGAGAAGCTCCAAAGTATAGTCCATCTAAGTGAAGACTGCGCATACGCAGTCACTAACGTATGCAAGCAACCTTCTATACTCTCACCAGGAATCATAGAGAACAGCCTTCCTCACATGCTTCGGAAACACAGCCTACATGCTCACATCAGTTGCCCGTTCTGGCCTCCTCAGCCCCACCTAAACCCTAAACCTGCAACTTTTATCTGAAACCATTAAACCTCTAGGCCACCTCCAGCATGCCCATGGGGCTCCCTCCCCGAACTAACACCTCTAGCCTCTACCCCACGAAGACCGTTGTGTCCTTCTGAAAGGGGGCGGCATGAAGTTCCGTGTTAGAATGAAGGGAGGCAATCAACCCAAACATTAGCACAACCCAAAACATTAGCACATACCCTAGGGATCCACGTAGCCCAATGTAAGTAAGATTTACAGACTTTAGGGCCTAATGTACGTAATATTTTGTATACTTGGATCCCTAGAATTATTCCCACAGGCCATGCCCCCCTGAATCCTCGTTATCTGCCCTAGCGTCCGATCGACGCAAACTTGGCCTCCTTTGCGGTAGACACGGAACCTGCGAAAGGCAGCGGGCTTTTGCACACAGGAATTCCTATGGGGATTACAATCTGGGCCCTCATGGAGCTCGGGGATATATAGGAATCATAAATGAATTATCGGGGTGCAGAGCAGGAGCAGGACTTATAAAGAGGATGCGTCGAGAAACGCATAAAACAGCCGGATAGCCGTTTACGAGTCAGGGTTTATAGGGTTTAGGGATCAAGGTTTGTTTCAGGGTGCTGAGGTGTAGGGACCGGGATCCGGGAACAAAGGCCTTGGGTCTCTCTGACATGTATGCTATAGTCTAAACTTTTACAGGGGGCTATATTACATAGGGGATTATTTAGGGGAGTATTATAGGCCTTCTTAACGGGCATACTAGGAGTTTAAACTGCAGCTCGTTTGAAGGTACTGGCATGCCTGCGAAATTGGTATATCGAGTTACACACGCTTGTAGCGTAAGGCCTTAACTCCATACCCCATAGCCCTCAGACCCTCTTCGTCAAGCTGTGCCCCTCAACTTACTGGCTCTAAGCAGGGGATAAGGGAATATGTTGTGGGGATTGTATATGGATTATATTCCCTTATTTCCTACTAAGAACCAGTAAGTCAAAAAGGGAACCTTAAAAGTCCCACTAGTTCTTCTTAAAGCTAGGCTTCGTTGGCAGACAGCGGAAATTCTATGTGATGACGGAACCCAAGCCCTACAACCTCAAAAACGCAGCCCAACCCCTAAACCCTGAAACCTAAAGCCTGTACCCTAAGCCCGAAAGCCCATACCCTAAACCCCCCCTACATAGTTTTCACCATCACGTACTCCTCCCATGCGGAATGGCCTGTCGGGATATTCATCGTCCCGCTCATTACCTGCAGGCGTCACGAAGCAAAATGGGCTTACGTTGGGTACTGGCCGTACTCAGTCACTGTAGGATAGTACTTATAATATATATATATAGCCCTGGATAGTACCCCGTTTATAGACTGGTACTTAGAGGGGGCAGTACCCAAGGCTTATGCTTCCACAGGAGGCTACTACTTCTACTGCTTCTCTTTGCTTGTGCGTCGCATGGTCTCCACCCAACATCCCGAAATGAGTTACTGTCTAAACTCCTAGTATCCCCCTTAATATCCCCTATAGTAGTCCCATATATAATCCCCTATATAACCCCCCTTTAAGGAGTTTAGACTATAGCTCAAATGGGGTTTAGAGTTTGGGCCTTTAACAACTGGGTATTCACCCCAGCCGCTGCGGCCTCAAGTCACAAGGCCTCAAACTTGAACCCTGAACCCTGAAGCCCCCAAAACCCTTAAATCTTAAACTACCCGAAAACCCTACAATTCCCAAATTCACTAAGCCCCAGACCCCGAAACCAAAACCCAAACTCCCTAACCCACAAACCCCAACCCCCTAAAACATAAACTCAAAACCCCGAAACCACAAACCCAAGCACCCCTAAAAATCTATACCATATCCAAACTCCCAACGTCTGAACCCTAAACCCTAAATAGTAGTTTCCATTTGCTTTTCTTTTCCAGTACCAAATACATACACCATAATATATACCCCTAATATTGCCCCATTGGGTACCCATATTAGGCCCCTAGACCCTAAGCCCTAAACCCTGAGCCCTAAACTCTGAACCCTAAATGCCTAAACCCTAAACACTACTCCCTAAATCCTAAGCCCTAAACCCTAAGCCCTAAACCCTGAACCCTACGCCGTAAACCAAAACCCTAAGCCCTAAGCCCCCTCCTGCATCCTCAGGGCACATGACAGGCTTTGACGGCGTAACCTCGCTTCTGCGCAGCGGATGGGATGAAGGGGCCCAGATTATGGGGGAATATCATTCCTAGGCGGATATATCAGGACTTAAGGTTTGGGGTGGGTTTAGGGTCCAGGGTTTGGGGTGTAAGGTTTAGGGTTCAGGGTTTAGGGTCTAGGGTTTGGGGCTTAGGGATTATAGGGTCTAGGGTTTAGCGTTTAGCGTGTAGGATTTATAGGGTTTAGGGCTATATAAGGATGATCATACTCTATAGGGTTACATAGGGACATACAAGCTATTATATTGTTTATTGTAGCCTGCGGATCTTGCGTTTCGGCTTTGATTAATTACTGCTTAGGACTTAAGACTTACTGCAGGGTCTTTTGAGACGATTACATGGGGGCGTTTGGAGGAGGGTTTAGGGTTAGGGGATTACCAGGAATTTGCCCTTCTTCAAACAAACACAGACAGGGAGCGCAGTTGAAACGGACGACAGTAAGCCTTTGTGGGGCCGACTTGTTGGATCCATGCTATCTACTTAAGGGGGACCATAAACCCTAAACCCTGGGTATTTAGACTCCTACACTCCCGCTTGTGGAGCTTAGAGCTTCGGGCGCTGGGTTTGGGGAGGGGCTTGCTGTGTGGGCCAGCCCGAGACCCTAAACCCTAAAGGATGGGTCATAAGTGCTCGGGTTTAGGGTTTAAGTCTCCCTTAAGTAGATTGAATATGGGGTATCTGGGGATCTTATTATTATAGTATACCCAAAGCCATATTCAACCTTCTTAAGGGTGACTATGGGTCATAAGTGCTTTGGGGTGTGGGGTCATGAGATTTGGGCATTCAGGTGCTCTTCCAGGGTTTAGGGTTTGGGGAGAGCTGTGCTAGGTCAGAACTAGCGCACGCCGGAAGAATCGTTGCACATATGCGCCATCTATAACCGTCACCGCATGGTGTCTACCCTGAGCCCTAAAACCTAAAAACCCCAACCCCGAAATCTCAACCCCAAACTCCAAGCCCTAAAGCCTAACCCCTAAACACAAAACTGTGATCCTTCAAGCGTGACGCCTCACGCTTAAGCCCTAGAATGGCCCTAGAATCTTGCCGTAAACCCTTCAAGGATGTAAGATCAGACACACGAGGTCGCACGCGGCTGTATTCCTCAAACTGGCCTTTGGTCAGCTGGGACTGTGGGAATGGAAAAGAGCATGGAAACTACTATAATGGGTTATATAGGGACTACTATAAGGATCTCTTCCTTCATTCCTAGCTAACCAAAGGCCAGCAAAGATGTCCCAGAAGGCCGAACGTCTAAAAACGCCGTTTGAAGGAGTATGCCAGAAGCTTCCCAAGCTGCGAACCAAAAGATCCCAGACATTTTTTTCCGCAGGTGTAGCTTACTGGTGGGTAGTCGGGAACAAGGGAATATGATCCCTACACTATGATCCCAATATAATTACCGAAAACCCTAAACCCCCAGTAAGGTAGGGTCTAGTGATTCAGACCTATAGGGCTTAAGTCCATAGTCTAAATCCTGCACTCGGACACGGCAAGCCCTCAAGCCCTCGACATTGAACTGGCTGCAGGTCTCAATTCTTCGAAAGGAATGAGGAAACATAATCAACTACAACCCCTATGTAGTATATTCCCTCATTCCCTACTAACCCTTAGGTCAATCCCCCCGTAGTAATGGCTCCTTCATATGGAACTAATAGGACTTTAATATACGTACAATAGTCCCTTGTGGTACCCATTAATGGGTGGGGGACTAACCCAAACTAACCCTGCTTCAGGCACTTAACTACCTACAAGATTGCCCTTCCCATCGCTGACTGAAGACGTCACTTGTTCTTTCTTTCTCTCTCTCTCTCTCTCTCTCTCACACTCTAACCCTACACCCTAAACCTTATAAACCCTAAACCCTAAACCTCAAACCGCAATCTGCCGAGGGCTCCACACACTTGGTTCCTGCTTTCGGGCTAGGCCCCACATACAGATCCTGCTTGGAGGGTCAGGGGGACTTAGTAAGCAGGTTAGGGTTTAGCATTTCGAGTCAGGGGGCCTTAGTAAATAGGTCAATGACCCCCATAACCCATATAGTAATCCTACTTATCCCCATTATTATTAAAAAAAAAAAAAAACTTATCAAAGACACCCTACCCTGACCCTCCAAGTGGCAACCGGGCGTTTGGGATCAAGCATTTATGGCCTTTGGGTACGAGGATTCAGGATATGGGTGTTTCCCCAAAATCAGGGGTACCTTTAGAGGGGGATATAGGGGCTCTGTACGGTAGACAGGGGAAGATGGGGCTTAGGGATTAGGAGTTAGGGTTCTCGAAATTAGGGGTACCTTTTTTGGGGGGTCCCAATAGTAAGGATTATGGTGTATTTGGGGTCTATGTTGGGTCCCACTGGTCCCACTATATGGGGAAACTGCCAGTTTGGGCTTGAGGGTTCGCATTTGATAACAGCAGGAGAACAGTACAACCTTTGGCGCAAGAACTTTGCGAATGCTACGTTTAGGATTCAGGGTTTTTGGGTTAGGGTTTTCCTGCACAGCCGCGCACGAGGCTTAGGCGTTTAGGGTGCCCTTGTTGGGTTGGAGCTTGGGCCTAAACAACTAGTAGGGTTTAGGGTTTAGGGTTCAAGGGTTTAGGGTTTAGGGTTTGTTGGTTACAGTTTGGGGTCTTTAGAAAGTCTGGAGATGTAGGTTTGGCGTTAGCTTTTGGAGCATGGAGCTCAGCAGTAGAAATTTCTGCTCACAACAAAACACTTCAATCATCCACCGCTGGTATTGGATATTTTCCCTATGTGTGGGCTAGCTACTCTTAAGATTATCTAATGTTGGGGAGTGGTCCTATTTCGAACTACCCATCAATCTTCTTGGAAGACACAAGTCGGTCCTTCAGATACTTATCAGGCTCATAGGGTACTACGTGAATGCGCAAGACATGGATTCGTTCTGAAGACCCTTAATCCCGAAACCCTATATTGAAGGGTGCGGCGATTCAGCTTGTTGGGTTCCTTCAGACAAAGTTCTAACCAATAAACTCGGTTTTGAGGGGGCTCCCCTGTGGAGTTTAGGGTTTGGTGTTTAGGGTTTAGGGCTTAGAGTAGGGTTTAGGGGACCGCATCCTAAATCCCAAAACCTTAACCTTAAGCCCGCTGTCAAGCTACCCAGCCCGAACCCACAAACTTCCTTCTGCCTACAAGGGATACTTGTCAGGACTCTTCTAGCGGACTCTATAGGAGCTATTATAGAGTTGCATCCGCGGGGATCGGGTCGTAAACCGTAAACCCCAAACCCTTATACCCTAAACCCCAAACCGTAAACAATCAACCCTAAACCTTCAGCACTTCAGCGCCCGGGTCCTCCACATCACGGCCGTGGTACCAGACATCGTGGTAGCCCTGCGAGCTTGTCCGCTGAGTTTCCGCTGCTTTCTACCAAAGAGTCGAACAATCTCAGTAGTACATGGCTTAAGGTTTAGGGTGTAGGGTTTGGGGTTTACGGTTTCGTGATTTACGGGATCAGATTATTTGCGTTTAGGGTCCACTTTAATGAGTGCATGCGAACAGGAGGCAGCTGGCACCCCTCTCTCACTTTTACATATATACATATACATCTCTGCCTCTCTCTCTCTCTCTCTCTCTCTCTCTCTCTCTTGAATATATGTGCATATAGTATACAGCTCATATGAACATGTACATGCATCCGCATAATTATCTTATATATATATATGTACACACATGCCCGTGTACATACCTTGAAATCTGCGTCTATGCCTTTTGCATACTTGCACCGATAACAGAGTTAAGGGTTGGCTCCATGTCTTCTGGTCACAGATTAGCCCCTCACAGACCCTGATCACCATCTGTCAGCCTCATGCTTCTCCCTCTAAACCCTAAACCCTGAACCCTAAACCCTCAGCCCCGAACCTATAATCTCTGCTACCAACTCTAGGCTACACCCCCAAACCTCGAGAGAAGTGGATTCCATGACAGCTGAGACCATGGACTTCTTGAGGCCGCTTAGGGCTGAGGGTTAGGGACTATGGTTTAGGGTAGGGGGTTCAGGGTTTAGGTGTACAACCCTAGGGGTACCGATCTGAAGCCCTCGGGTATTCAAAGGTTTAGGGTTTAGGGTTTACTTGGCGGGTCAGGGGGGTCTAGTAAGTAGGATAATAATCTAAGTAGGGCTACTATATGGGTTATAGACCTACGTACTAGGTCTCCATGAACCTCCCAGTAGGCTTCAGGGAATACTTGAGGCAGTGGAAATGAAAAAACGCTATAGGCTCGTGAACTAGAGGTGCATTCTCAGGGAGCAAGGCCTGCAGGGGAAAGGCTACTGATACTCTTCCTTGCAGCAGGTGGTTCTCAAAACGGGGATGCCCTCAAGGACCATACCGGTATATGGGCGGTTATGAGGGGATCAGGTTGTCCCCCTAAACCCTAAACCCTAAACCCTAAAGCCCAAACCGGGGGTGTTTCCCTGTGCAACATTCCCCACAGATGAGACTCGAAAGTGGTCATTTACGAGCCAGGAGTAGGGTTTAGGGATTAGGGTTTAGGGTTGAAGGCTTAGGGTTAAAGGTTCAGGGTCCAGGGTCCCCCTTAAGTAGATAGAACATGGGGTACATGGGGATCTTGTCATAGTGTGCCAAAGCTATATTCCATCTACTTAAGGGGGACTATAACCCATCGGCACTGTTGGTGGCAAACTGCGCCTGCACAGCAGAAAACACTGCCCAACTCGATATGAGCTATAATAGAAACTCCTAGTATCCCCCTTAATAACCCCCTTTCAGGAGTTTATACCATAGTCGATATCCCTCAAGACCTTTCATACCTGGAACCCCCCTCTGGAGACAGACTAAACAGTTTACGGTTTAGGGTTTAAACTCTAAGTCTCCCTTGTGGAAATTATAGTCTTAGCTGGTTAGTAGGACTATAGATACCAGAAAAAGTATCTTTTTCTTCAGGAATCTTTCGGTTTAGGGTATAATGTTCTCCACACCTACACCCTGGGCGATGAAGAGCTCAGAGATTTTACCAGACCGCACAAATTCTACTCACAAGAAACCTGGCCCTCGAAACTTGATATACAGGGGATATAAAGGTTATATAGGGTTATCTAGGGCTATATAGGGGTTATAGAGGGGTTATGTAGGGGTTAGTAAGGCAACTGGAAGTTCTTGGTTTTTAACGTTCTTTCCCACTACCCCTTCAGCCCTACACCCTAAACTACTCCTACCATACTTTCTTTTTCTTTCTGGGGCCTAGAACATCTGTCTGTGGTTCTCCAGTAATTCTACAGACATTCAGGAATGACTTCTAAACCTGAACTGAACACTAAAGCCCAAACCCTAGACCCTAAACCTGACCATGGGAAGTTATTTCAGCCCCGCATGGCCTGTAGGCCACCGGACGAGCCTCGGGCAGGCGGTGGACTTAACTTTCTCAAGGCTTTAGGGTTCAGATTTGGTTTAGGGCTTAAAGCTTCTAAAGGTTTAGGTTGAAGGTGCAAGTTTGGGTGTTGTTCGAGGATCTAGGTTTTTGGGTTCAGATTTCAGGGTTTAGTTGGAGGCGGGGTTCCAAATCACGGCCCCTCTTGGGGTACCCTGAATACTAGGGGCCGATTTTTACAGGACTGCAAGAAGGATCATGATCTAGACAACCCACCCTTGGGATTGAGGGAGGGCACAAATGAAAATGACTGTGTGATTCAAGGTTTATATGGCTTAGGCCTAGGCGTGGCTCTCAAAGGAAGGAGATTATCTTCACATATGGGTACCATGATGGAGTTACGTGGGGAGTGCTATGAGTGCTATGCGTATCCGTTGACAAAGTCCGCACTCGGTATGAGTAGGCTTGACGATTTCACAGCCGTGTCTAGTGATTGAACTGGCTGTAGGGTTACCAAGCTTCCACTCTTCAATCATAAGACTCCTACTTTTCTTTACGGTGTTCTCAGTCGAATGGCAATATTGCGTACAGAGGCTTACAATGTCAACCGGGCTCTAAGTGCGTGTATAATATATACCTGAGCACAAAGGTTCCTGCATACCCCGCTAAGGGTCCCAAGTACACACCACGTGCGTGCCTGAAGCCTTGGAATGTGCGTGGATACAACATGCCACCTTCGTGAAGTGAGTGAGATGGGACTCTTGATCAAATCCATAAAGCAATTGAACCGGAGTTACGTTTCTGTTTTAGCATTTGGCATGGGACATTGCGCATGGGCTCGTCGGAGCTGAGGGCAACGGGCAGTGTTGCTGTATCATGCTACAGCGAACGACAGCAGCATACTACTAGCAGGACAACAAATGGATAGATAGGGATATATTAGGTCAATCCCCTCGACAGTACTGGCCGCTAAATAAGGAGTTAACAGGGCCTTAATATACCTGCAATACTCCATTGTGGTATTCATTACTGGGTGGGAGATTGATCGAATCTCAAGCCCCAAGGCCTGGAAAGGAGGAAGCTTAGGCCTACGTTCCCAAAAATCTAAACCCTAAAACTTTCCTCAGCCCTACATTTAAAACTCCCTAAACCGTACACTTCCTAAACTTCCTAAACCCTAAACTTCCTAAAGCCCTAACCTAAGCTTCCTAAACGCCCTAAGCCGTAAAAACCTATAGCCTCTAAACCATGCATGTGGTTACAATGTTGCTCGTCAAGTTTCAGGGCCCTCCGGCCTAAACCCTAAACCCTAGGGTTTAGGTTCCCAGCGTATCTCTATAGGAACCCATAAGGCCTAAAGTATATACACTAACTATAGACTTAGGTGGACCCCCCACCCAGCAATAGTGACTATAAGGGATAATAGGGGATATATTAGGGTCCTCTTATGTTCTTATTATACCACTATTACAGGGTGGGGGGTCCTCCTAACGAGGTTTAGGGTTTATTGATGGGTCCAACGTATATACTGTCGAGGTTTAGAGTTTAGAGTTTGGGTTTTAGACTTAAAGGTTTAGGTTTTAAGTATATACCATATAGCTACGTGGACCCTTTGGGAATGAGTCCTCGAGGCAAAGTCTACAATTCCGGGCTTTGCGCTTATAGTTGTGATTACTGGGCTTGCGCTTTGGGAGCACGGGTTTAAGGTTCCGGGAATTTGCCTCCCAAAGCCTACCCCAAAGTGTAATTCCTTTTTAGGTGTGATATGGATTTTCTGGTAAATGCCTAAACCCTAAACCATTTATATAACCCCTATAAAGCAGCTGAGCTCCCCACCGAAGCCCTGCATGTGGTAGTGGTGTACGACGTGAGCTTGCGGGCATTGGACCTGTACAGGCGCCAAGATTAGGGACATATAGGGGTTATACTAGGGGATACGTAAAGGGGTTATATAGGGATAATGGAAAAGACAGTGGAAACTACAAGTTAGGGTTTGGGGCACTTAGGGTTTAGGGTTTACAGTTTAGGGTTCAGGGTTTAAGGTTTAAGGCTTAGGATTTGGGCAGGTTAAACACTCTAAATAGGAACTCTTGCACCACCTCAGATCCTCGAGTTGCTACACTGCGGTATGTTCGGGGTCATAGCAAGCCTCAACCCCTACACCCTAAACCCCAGGTTTAGGGTTATAATATTAGGGCTATATTGGGGTTATATACGGATAAGGGAAAAGAAAATGGAAAGTACTATAGTATAATAAGGTATATATTGGGGTTATACTAATTATATGGATCTCTAGGGTTGCATCCCTAAACCCTAAACCCTAACGTTTTGGAAGGATCAATCCCATCAACAGTAGTACAGACTTAGGCACGAAGCCTCTGTGTAGGAGCCCATTTACGCCCAAAGTACGCATAGATCCTTCGCGCGCTTGTAGGGATCTTGCCCAATAATATGAGGATATCATAGGGATTACACGGGGATAGTGGAAAAGAACATGGAAGCCCCTCTTTAGGGTTTTGGGTTGCGGTCCTTTTGGGAGGGAGCCAATTGAAAGCCGCCATATGCCTACGATCCAGATCTGAAGCTTTCTGAGGGTTTAGGGTTTGTAGTATGTAGTTAAGATTTCAGGGTTTAGGGTTATTTCGGGTCCCCTTTTGGCGACGGCTCCTACATCAGGATTCCGCACATTGTATCCTGTATCTGGCGATATGAAAGGATGTCTCCCTTTTGCGGAACTTCCAGATCTGGCAGTTTCGCATGTGAGTAGTGTTTTTTGGGTGGTTGAACCTAGTAAGATTATATCCCTTATATAACATACTATACCTCAAAGTACCCAAAAGGAGGATATAGTCTTACTCTATATTGGGTACCATAGTATCCCCAAATAAAATACTACTCATGTTAGTGCAGGGGAAGGAAGCGAAATTGCTTGGAGGTTCACGGCCAGGCATGATTGAGGCGATAGGAAGGAAGTCCAAAGTTATTGCTTAGGTGGACCCCCCACCCTGTAATAGTGACTATAGGAGATATTAAGGATTCTATTAGGGTCCTCATCTATTCCTATTATACCACTATTACAGGGTGGGAGGTCCTCCTAAGTTATTGCTTAGAAGCTGATTTAGGTGACTTTTTCACCCTTGCTAGTATCTGCTTTGAACTATAATTGGAGCGGACTGGTATGGTAGCTTCCATAAACAGGAAACCCCAATATAGACCCCCAAATACCACAATCTTTTTTTAACGACAACACATAACCTTACTTTATCTTGGGTACTTAAACCCTTAGCCCTTAGCGGAGGTAGACGGCTGCTGCATCAGCTACATGATATCCCTAAAGCCTAAACCCTAAACCGTGTATGCCGTATATTCCACGTGGAATCTTGCAAGCCACGATTCCGAAGGGTTAGTCCGCCGACCTTGGGGGGCGTGTTGGATGGTTGCCGAAGGCGGAGAGGGTGAAAACCCTCTTCCTTTCTCCCTTACAGCCCCAAACGTGGGGGGGGGGGGCGTAGGGGGGGTATCC